>JABFPM010004857.1:0-12040 GCA_022817325.1 Idris sp. 1 HC-2018 | reverse complement strand
GTTGAAAAAAATCATCTCAGAAATGAGCCTTTTTTAATAATTAGATTCCTTATCTATAAATCTAGTAGATTGTGAAGGAGCGTACACAGGACAAACAAAAAGACATCTACAAACCAGGATGGGCGAACATGAGAAAAACATCCGTTATCCTCAGCACTATAATGTCATCTCTAACCATATTACTAGTAATGATCATGTAATTGATTGGAACAATACTAAAATTATGGACAGGGAATCTAATTATGGAAAAAGTTCGTTTCTGCGATGATCTTTTTTAAAAAAGAGAAAACAAACTTTTGAACAACCAAAAAGATATAGTAATTTGCGGTTAAAAATTGTAGATTTGTTTTTCGATGTAATTCATTTTTAATTTACAAATGTCACTTTCAATGGTTTTTCGTGTTTCTTATAATTCTAACGAAACTCTTTGTGAATTTATAAGATGCTTGTCGTAGTTCATTATCATAATTTAACTGAACACAAATTTTGAAAAGGGGTTAGAAAGCTTTCAACGTTATAAATATGTATTAGTTAAATTCGACAATAAAAATCTAATTGACAATTAATAACTAATGAAAAATATTCAAATTAATTTTCATAATTAATTACTTGTAATTGTCATAATTTTGCTGTTAGATCATCAGTCATTGCACAAACTGAGCATCAAATTTTTTCCTCAGAATTTTGATTGTAAACTCTGAACATGTGTTCGATTACATAAGCACTGAGTACGATAAAACAACGCAAATACAATTAGTGAAATAATCTAAATCTTTCTATCCTCTAAATTGTAAATAATGCTAAAAAGTTGATGCAACAATTACTGGAAACTATTAATAATAATTAGTTGTAAAACAGCGCGCAGCAGCTTAAAGTATAATCGAAATTTGTACTGGCATTGTCAGCGATATGAAAATACTTGGTGGCGTTATTGAAAACGGGGTTTACGATGAACGCTGGCAAGCAAAAGCAACGAACGCAAAAGTATTCTCAACTAGCTCTGCCCTAAGGCTTCAATTATACGCGACGCACGTAAACCACCGAGCGCAATCGACCACTTTCTGCGCCCTACCACTAACTATCCCCGATGTAACGATGCACAACAAAAGGTATCGAGTTGCGCGAGTGCGATCGTTAACGAACGCACATCACAAATGATACCAGAGAATTACAATCGCCCGACCATCCCCCTTGGTACTTCAACCAAGTAGAAAGTGCCCGCGGTAAATAATCGAGCGGCTTGACCCGCAAGCATGGATTAAGCTTGTTGTCTACACTTCATCTTTCTGTGACGCTGCCAGTTCATCATGAAAAGAAACAGGAGAACCTAATGATATGTTACTTTTACAGCAATAGTGTACTTTATCGCATTTTTGTTTCAAACATAGAAACAAGCCTCTGTGCGCATTATTAGCTTATAGTTATTCCAATGCGAACAAAGTTAATATTTCGTAATTTAAAGAATTGAATGCAGATTGTGGATTTGTGCAGTCGCTGGAAAATTAATGGATTTGATGAAACTCGATATTGGAATAATGAAGGAAAGAGTTTAACGCTTCGATCAAGTTGAGAGAGTGTATAAAGTTTTATTTTTATGAACCATTTAAATCTAAAAGAGAGTTCAGTTCTACAAAAATATGATTTATTCTAATTTTGAGAAAATTAAACTTTTATTTTCGTTGTGACAGTTAAACTGACTATCAGAAGATAACTTTAATTATTTATTTACTGTATCATGATTTATAGAGTCATTTTTTATTAGATTAGGTATCAAAATTTATTTGTTTATTTATTTTTTGATTACAACAAATGTTAAACTTTTTATTTCCAACCAGAAAAAGAGTATAAAGTAATGTAAAATAAATAAAAGTATTACAGTATAATAAAAAAAAAATTAATCGAATATACAGTTAAAAACGAAAACAACCATTCATGAAAATGTGTAGACTAAACAAACTCCGTAAATATTACGAGAAAATGAAACAGGAAATTAAAGTTGTTTGAAAATGTGTTTTTTGGTTTAAATAAAATTGGCTGTTGTAGTTAACATTAAATATAATTTTCACTTAAAATAAAATGGAAACTTTCAGAATAAGTGTATACATTATGCACACTGAGAGAGTTATGATTTTAAAAATTACGATCAGTGCTAGTAAACTAAATGCATAAAGCACTTATTACATTATATTTAATCATTATTTAAAAGAACTATAGCGGTGCTAGAAGTTTTTCAAATAACATTTAAACTTTTTTAAACAATATTTGAAAAAACTTTATCACTGCTAGTTTTTTTAAATGGTGATTGAATATAATCTAATAAGTGCTTCATGCATTCAGTTTACTAGCACTAATCATAATTTTTAAAATCATAATTCTCTCAGTGCACTTTAAAACAATGTACTCTATTAAATATAAATATTAGTAAATATAAAAAAATAAATATCGACTTTTTTTTATTAAAAAAGTTGCATTTTAATTTTTAAACGTAAAACGTTATTTAGTTCAGTTTTATAATTTATTTTGACAATTTAATAAAAATTTATTTATGACAGCCAAAAAATGTTTATATATTTTTTTAATATGAAATTAAAAAATAGTTTTTCTTGAAATTTCATTGAATTACTAAAATTTGAATCTCTTTTTGACCTGATTATCATGTTCAACGGTAACGTTTCAGTTCCAGTTTACATTCAAAAGATGACGAGTTCACTTTAATTTGAAACTAATTGTGTATAAACGGGTTCGGAGTGCACAGAAAAAATGAATACAAATCCAATGAATACATTCAAATTCAATTATAAACTTGTATTTCATTTGAAAATTATGCATTTTTCGTGTGAAGACTCACACCAAGTTTTATCATCTTCTTTCCACAGAGTAGCATTTTTATTACTATTATTATTAAGTATTTTATATAGAGATAATATTAATTAACAAACTTAATATATTGATCTAATCCACAAATAAAAATTTATTTACCTTTTAAAAGTGAATATTCACAAATTCAAAACTTTAAGTCTTCTGCTTCTCAAATATTTGAAATAAATTTTAACTTGCTCAAGAATGAGTATTCATTCAAAGTAACAAAAAAAATGGGAACTTTGTGCGTAAAAATCTTTCTTCTTCCACAACCCTTACATATATCATTTTACTTAACAACTTTGAATGCTGCATCCTTTATCACAATTTTTACAATGTCAATTTTAATTGTCAGATTTATGTAAAGCTCAAGTGACTAACTACCCACATAAATTCTTACTGTGTTTCGTTGCAATAAGTCTTAAAATAAAACTCAACCCAATAAACTAGAAAACCCCATCATGGCTGAAAATGTAACAAATGATGATCGGTTTCTGAAAAGCGTTGGCAACATTTTGTCATAACGCACCATATAACAATATCGGTTGAGTTAATGCTGTCAAAGCATCGTACGTCATTTTCCTAGCAAACGCAAAAGCCGCTGTAAATATTTCACGGGCAATATCTTTACCTCTCAAAATGTCACTATTGCTCCAATCAAAAATGCAAAAGTGCTCAAAAGAGCGAAGAAAAGGGAACCCTTGAGTTACGCGCCACATGCCAGAGAGATCGGTGAAAAAACTGCGAAAAGAGGAGCGCACTGTTTTGGTGTTTATACCTGCTTCGTGGAGCCTTCTGTTTGACAACAAAAAAACGAACGGTTGTCAGATTTCCTTTATCTTTGCCGGGACATCTTGAATACCGAATCCTCTTTAAGAATTTTATCCCTCGCTTTTCTTTTTCCTCTCTGAAGAAAAAAAAACAGCTGATTCCTTGCCGATATATTGGCGATTAAGGCTGAAAATCTTAATTTGTTTTTTCGCACAATGTCACCTTAAATGCTTGCTGTCTGCTGCTCGCACTAATAATCGAATAATGATGCAGCAAAGAAGACGACAAGACGGGATCGTTGCTCTGACCATTCGAGGAGCCAGGAAAATGAAGGGGGAGATGCTAAGGCTTCCGAAGCCTCGACAGCACCCACTACATTATACAACATCCAAGCATCTAGACTACACACTTTCAAACTTGCCTATATTTCTCAATTGACCAGTTGTCACCTCTAGAAATGATCAACTATCAGGTCACTTAAGAAAAGCGTTCCACACAAAATCTAATATTTCAAATAGAATATCTTGTTTAGGCGCCGGATCAAAAATTGAAGATTGCAATATGAGCAGTCCTGATTCACTCTATTGTACTAAATTAGAGTAGAAACTTTTTCGCTATGATTTTTCATGTTTTATAAATAAAGTGAATAAATTTTGAAAAGTGCAATGTGTACCGTTTAACGGATACATTTTTTTATGAGTAATAAAGCAAAACAAATTTGTTTGTACAAAAAAAGTTATTCAGTTTTAAAAACATGTAGGTTTTGATTTAAAAAAACTGAATACTTTGTCAAAAATACCGAGTTTTATGGGTATTTTTAAATTGCAATTATAAAACCTATCCGCAAATAGATCATTAATTGTATTTAATGAAACTTTAAAGATTTTGTAAGTATGTACAATTTAAATTATTAAAAACATAACATTTTTAGCTTTAGAACTTTTAATTTTTACTTTTTATTCGTAAGTAATGTAAAATATTTGTTACAGCTTTTACTCACTAACATATCAAATTTTTATTAATAAAAAATATTACAATAAAATATCATTTTAATCATCAGAACTAAATAGAATTATGAAATAAATTATAAATTGTTTATTTTTCAAAATTAAATTTATATTAGTATAAAGTCGTGGAATTTAAGAACTTGTTTTCGTTATGTTGTGTATTTTGACACTGTTTAGATAAAAGTAATAAAAACTTACGATAAATTGTTACGAATACCCATTAACACTCTCCTGTGCCAACGTCACGATTTATCTATAAGTGAGGCGCCACTTGTTTTAGTGTGTGTGAACGCCGTTATGCTATTCGCTCGAGAGCGATAGAGACATACAATAAAAATGGCGCGGCGATGGCACGGGATAGAGTTAAATACAAACCCAGTTTATATTAGATCAAGGTTATTAAACCAACCAATATACACTGTAAATCCAGTTTAGTAAAAATACGTAATATATCACGTAATTCAGTTGCCATAACATTTTGCAAAATTTTACGAAGAAAGTGTAAAATTTCACTTATTACGAACAAACAGAAAACGAAATTTTTCGTAAAATGTGTAATTTTACATACGTCGAGAATATGTTGACAAATGCAGCAACATAACCTATTTCAGAACTATTCTAATACTAAAGTGCGTGTTTTAAAAAATAATAATTTTTTAATTTTTTGCGTAATAATATATAAAAAAATGTCACTTTGATTTACAAATTCATTATCGATACATTGAAATTATATTAATATTATATAATATAATATGAAAAATTATTAAAGCGAATCTGTAAAATTATTTAAACTAAATGCACATATAGTGCAATTTTTATACATTTATTATTTTATTTTATTTATTATTTCATTTACATTTTTTGTCTTTGCATTCTAAATTCACATTTATATGCCAATTTTACATTTTTTTACGAAAAATTAAGTTGCGTTTCGAACGTTGTTTCGAAAAAAGTGTAATTTTACACATTCTTCGAAAAATTTCGCCAAATCTCGTATTTTTTCAATTTTAAAAGTATTTTTACATTACATATAACGTAAAATATCATGTAAATTTACATAACCATTTACAGTGTACCTATAAACAATCAAAACGATTCAAAGACTATCAATGCTCAGCTTTCAATATGCTTGCATTAAGTTTCTAAAATTTATTCATTTGTTAAACAAAGTTGATTTTACAATTAAAATATTTTTATTTATAAGTTTCATTACACTAATTTTTTAAATAAAATAATCCCAAAAAATGAATAAAAAAATTGAAAACTTTTATAAAAATTTAATTGAAGTGGTATCAAACATATATAATTACCTAATATATACTACAAGATAATGATAAATTTATTAATATTTAAAGATATCATTTTTAACGATAAAAATTTTGCGGTAAGATAATAATAGTGCCCCTAAAATTTAAGTTCAGACAACTAAATTTATATTTAGTTAATTTTTTTTTAATTTTGCTTTAAATTTTCAATATTTTATTAAATAATAGAGTATTATTTTATAACTTTATAGAAAAAATTTACCAATAGAGTTAAAAGCATTTTTATTACACATCCTGAAAAGTAGCTTGATAAATATTACAATTTTTTAACTTATTCAAAAAATATTGGTTTAAAAAAACTTTTTAAATGTTCATAGTATTAGGGTACATTTTATTGGGGTAAATGCTTTACCCACATTTTACCCAAAAAATGTATTGACAACTTTATTCAAACTGTTTTTACATTTTTAAGACACTGTCATCCACTTTTTCAGACTGTTGTTTTTGCTGTGTAAGTTGTTAATATATTATATATTGAATATTTCTTTTTTTAATTTTATAAAACTTTATATTGTTATAAGAAAACTTTAATTATTAAAAAATAAACTGACAGATTCAAACCAATTTTTTATCTTTTCCCGTATAGAAAGATAATAAAAATAAAAAAAGTTAAATCTCCATTATTTAACTGTTAATCTATAATTTTAATACTTCATTAAACCTTTAAATTTTGTATCTAAAATTCATTATTTACTATTTTTCAAAATTTCTATAAAGTCAGTCGAAATATAACAATTAAATCTTATAAATTACTTGTTAAATAAATTCTTTCAAGTTACTTAAGTTTTTTTTCTTTGAAAAACAAAAACAAAAAAAATAATTAAATATATCAAAAAAAGACAATTTGTAGAAAAGTAAACATTTGTTTATTAGAAAAAAAAGATACATTATATCATAAGGTATATGTTTCTTTTCATATATTTTTTGTTCCAGTCTACGATTTATTGTCTTCTTTTACTTTTGTATTCACTCGGTTTGCTCAAAATTTATGATTTTCCAAACGATGACAATTGAAGCTGAAAGTAATCTAACGACAAATCCATGTTCCTTTGTTGCAGATTAGGTTTAATGTCATCGTTGATAGCCGGACGATACCCGGCTGGCATTGGGGTATTCTTTCCGACGTCTCTTCAGCACCTTCACCAACAACAGCATCAACATCATTCTCGATTGGCTGCGGCTTCAACAGCGTTAAGCAATACTGTCGTGGTTGGCCAATCGGATATTGCGGATGCTGACGGTATCCGCGGAGTTCTGCCCGGTAGCACCGCTTGGCCGTTTCCTTGGCGACCGTCGCACGGGATTCAAACATTAGACCACCCTTCTTCTGGCGATCTTGTCGGCAATTTGAATCGCGTTAGTCCGGCCTCTGCGTCTTTACCTCAAAGAGGTGAGAAACTTGACAAAATAGTATAGACAGACACACACATAAATTTTCAATTTATTATAAAATGTATGACTACTCCGAATAAATGCACAATTCAATCAAATATTTATTTCGCTTAAAATAATGGAATATAATTTGACAAATTTAATTTTAATTTAATTTTAATTTAATGGTACTTATTTATTTATAAAAAACATTCATGTTCATCTTATGACGATAAAATTAAATGTTTTTATTTAATATATTTCAATATTTTACAATCCTAATTCAATTTAATGGTTTTAGTTAGTATTTTATAAAATTCAAAAGCATTATTTGTTAAACTCATTATTAATTTAACTATATTTGTACATCGTATAAAAATTGTTTACTTAATTATTCGGTGAAATAAAATATCAGAAAAATAATAGCATCAATTTTATACTTTAAAAGATGATGTAAAAATAAAGTTTGTGTTCTGATCTTGTTTATTCAATTTTGAGGCAACTAATCGATCTTTTGGTCTATATTGTTTAACCAGGAATTCAGGGCAAAACATATAACAACTATAGCGAAAATAATTGCATTAATTATTTTGACTAGACAAAATACATATAAGATGTACTATAAGCATTATCTATAAATTTTTATAAACCATTGAAAACAAATTAAAAATATTTTCACTTGTGCAGTGCCAACTGTAGTGGTTGCAGTTCGCAGTGAGCTAAAAGTATTGAACTGTACAAATTTAACTGACAGACTATTATGTCAGCAGTACACATTTTAAAATACTCTCATAATCTCGATATGAATTTTTTTTCTCAATTTTTAGTACTGGCTTAGCAGTATGTCTGTTCATTATGTGTATAATTCAGACTGTAGAAGTGTTTTGATATTTTCAAAACCTTTTTTAGGATTTTTTTACATAAATAATTTTTTAATAGTTAATTGTTAAAAAATGAATGAATATGTACAAATATATTTATTTCAATATATTATTATTTTCATTTTATAAAAATAAAATATAATAAAACAACTTAAAATAAAAAAAAAAATTCTCAAAAACGTAAAATGTGTTTGCAATAATAGTAGATTGCTTTTGTAATTGACTCTATCAATAATATAAATATGTAGATGAAATGACGAAACTATGTTTGCTTGTGCGTGTGTATGTGTGTGAAGAGAATGATACCAAGCAATGTTTTCAATATTCAAGAATTGACAATCAACAAATCGCTTGGTACTGTAGTTAGCTGTATTAAAGCTTTTAATATTCATACGCTATTCGTTGATTAAAATATCAGTCCAATTGACCTAAACGCTTTGGCTGAATTTTTAATTGAAATGAAAATATTGAAATGCAACTCATTTTTCCACAATTCGCATTATTATTGATTTTAGTTTTTTTATTACAACGCGCAAATGATTAAAGTATTTCTGTTAACTGGACGCTTTTCAAGGTATTAGTTATGCAGATCCCACTTGTAGTGATACCACGCTATCCAATTAAGAGTTGCATTAACGGCCAACTCAAGTTTCTTTCTTACAACATTATGTACAATATTTTTAACCAAGTATTTTAAATGAATAACATGACATTGTAGATATTATTATTATTATAGAGTTGATAATAATGATGATTTTAACCAATTTTATACTCACTTAGCAATTTAATGACTTATGAAACCCCATTGTGATTTAAAAATTTAATAAGATAAACAAAATATTTAAATGATACAAACCCAGTGCAAACTTTCTAATTGTTTTAATTGAATAAATGCTCTGCATGCAATCTAAACTTTTCAATGTTAAATAAATATTTTTTTTATTTCTTTTTTTATTACTTTTTTTACGCTGTGCATCATTTTCATAAAAGCATAATAAATAGAATAGCGTCATCATTGAATCGAAATCTATTTTGAAATTATTTTCAATTTTTGTATTGTTAAAAAAGAGCAATTTTACTCATAGATAATGTGTTAGAATTAACTATTTTAAAGATCAACTTTAAGAACATTCCACACAAAATATTAAAGTTGGAAATAAAATTTATTTGAAAAGTCAATACTAATGTTTTAATAAGTAACAATAAAACAGTTTCAAGTTGTATTGAACTATTTTGTCAGAGAATTAGAAGCGATTTATCAATCATCGCATGTTTTGTTTAGATTGTATTTTGATTTTAATCCAGACATGGCTTCTGGAGCAAAGTCATATTAAAAAAGAAACTTTTGAATGCGATTAACTGTTCTTAACAAATTTATTTAAGAACGGTACTCATTGATACTTGCATTTTTCAGATAAAAATTCTATATTTATAAAAGTTCTAAAGAATTGTTAGTCAAAAATTATAAACCAATATTTATAGTAATATTAAACAATTATTTTTGTGTATGATTTTCACAAAATTTGCATTTTAAAATGCAATGTCGATTTTGTTGCAGTGTTTTTTTAAATTTTAAACTTGAATAATTTATGATTACGATGCTTTTTAGTTAAACCAAATCCCATAAAAATAACATATTTTTAAACATATTGTATGGAGGCATAAAATATTGTGACAATATACATTAAATCAATATGAGTATATAACTTTATGTTTAAATTTAAAAATGAGAATCGAAAAGAACTGTCCATTATACAATTTCAATAATTTTTTTAAACATATTCAGTGTAATTTTATATTTGAAAGTATAATTTATATTTCAAATTTATTGAATTAATTGCTATAAAAAAGTTTTTGGTTAATTAATTCTAGTTTAAATAATATTTTTTTATACAAACTTTAATAAAAGTGGACCGTTCACCCAAATGGCTATTTTTTATATTTATCGACGTACAAAACATTATGACTTTTTTATACTTAATCAAAATAAAGATAACATTATAAATAAATTAATAAAATTAATACGTCAATGAAATTTAAATGAATATCTTAAAAATTATAAAAAGGAATTCATGTTTTTTTCTGAATCGTTGTTCCATTTGATATGCAAAAATAGTTTTTTTTAAGTTTTAGGAAACAACAATAAATAATTTTTTTACTTTATTACTCAATTATTTTAATATTATAATAATTGATTTATAAATTTTGAAGACTATTTTCAATTATTTAGTGAAATGAAACAACAAATCTACAAATATCGTTCTAATTCATCGAAACCAATACATATTTAATGAAATGTTTAGAACAAACTCAACAAATGTAAAAATTTTTAGCCGCAGCAATAAACTTTCTTAATCAATTTATTTTTCATTAAATTTTGGCTAAAGTTTCACTATGTCAACATCTACAAATACTGACTTTCTACTAGAATGAAATTTATTATCGCGCGTTGGCAACTTTATGTTAAGTTGTATTAAGAATATGATGATACAACACATTGAAATAGCACAAAGGATGGCAAAACTTGATATTGGTGATAATTAAGAGACGTCAGGTGATAGAAGCAAGAAGAACGTGCGGGAGTATATGTCCGTGTATACGACGATATTATGTATGGCTTCCACGGCTTCCGCCACGACAAACCAATGTCGATCGCCTTACTCGTCGATCGTTTTGCTACAGCCACCTCACCTAAACACTTACTTAACACACTCAAAAAATGTATGCACATGTGAGTTCAAGTAAGCATGTACATGTTTACTAGTAGAAATAAATACGTATGTTATATAAGCTTTATACATTTTTTCGAGAACAAACCTGCACTATATTGTTACTTTTATATACAAAGATTAAAAGAAACTTGATACACTTTTTGAAAAGAAGTATTTTTTTCCACTTAAATTATGAATGAAATGATATCCATTAATATAGGTTTGCTTTATCAAGTTCAAAAATATGTTCAACTAAAATTCTTTGTATGCCAAGTTTTTTCACATCCCAACAATCCTAGTATTTATATTAATACAAATATTAAAAAATAGATTTGAAATTTAATATTCAAAAATAAAAAAGAATGTTAAAAATACGCGGAAAACTAAAACGGCTTTGCTTTTAAAAATTGAAAATAAAATGTCTAATTATTGAATTAAAAGTATTTTACTTTTTAACATATAAAAAAGTTGCATTATTTTCAACTGAAAAATTGTTTTCTTTTTTGTTATAGAGGACTTAGATGATGATGTCAATGATGACCGCATCCATCGAACGCGAACTCCGTCAACAGGCGATGAAACTCACGACGATCTTAACGACGGCGACGACGGACCAGAAGGAGACGGCGAAGGTGAATCATCCGGTTCGAACGGTCTTCACAATTCTAGTAATGGCACCAATGGCCAGAATGCACAAGTAGGCGACGGTCGTGAGAGTGGCAGCATCAAGCGCAAGAAAAAAACGCGAACCGTGTTCTCGCGATCCCAAGTTTTTCAATTGGAGAGCACATTCGACGTGAAACGCTACCTCTCGTCTTCCGAACGAGCTGGACTGGCAGCTTCTCTGCGGCTAACCGAGACCCAGGTCAAAATTTGGTTCCAGAACCGACGAAATAAATGGAAAAGACAATTGGCGGCCGATCTTGAAGCAGCTAACATGGTGCACGCGGCTCAGAGATTGGTCCGGGTGCCAATTTTGTATCATGAAGCGTCACCTGGGAACGCCGTGAACGCGACTCCGGTCTCCTCTTCTCTGGTACCCCAACCCAATCCCCAACCACCTAGCGTGTCCTCCTCCGCTCTGACCCATGGAGTTGGTGTAGGCGTGGGTGTAG
>JABFPM010004856.1:0-12041 GCA_022817325.1 Idris sp. 1 HC-2018 | reverse complement strand
GTCACTATAATAACATTAGATATGAAAGAATTTGCTTTTAATTGAAAAAAACGCTTTAAGGGTTAAACAAAAATAATAATAAAGTTATCTTTGTTTAAAAAAAAACCTGTTTTTTGGAAAGAGGAAATTTTTGTTGAATTACAAACAAAAATTCTTAAAAATGATCGTAATCTCAATTGATATTAAATTCGGATCATCTACATATATTTTCACTTAGAACATGGAAGGACTATTGCGCTGTAATATTGGAGCTCTTGTGCAGGGTTAAATGTGATTTGCATGTCGCAGTAATTATTCATGCCGTGCATTAATTGCATTAAATAATTCAATTTGGCGATCTTTTGAGCTTTTTGTTAAGTGACTGATCAGTATTAAATATCACATTTTTGTTGTACACTTTTGTTTCTGACAAAATTCATGGTTTGAAAAATGATTCAACGCGTTTTTCGGGGATCATAAATTAAATGATACAAACATGGTTATCAGTAAATACGCACGGGCCAACCTTCGACAATGCTCGAAATAACAATAATGCTTGACCACTTCTCGTGTCCGTACTGTCTGTTGCGTGTTGCCAAAACAAAACAGCTGAGTGCTATCAATAAACACTGAGATCTAATCTCATCTATTCAACGATATGTTTGTGTTTTAATTTAGATTACGTCTTGCTGCGTTATGATTTTGGAATTGTAACTAAAGTAGCAAGACAAATTTATTTTCAACCGTTATTGTTTTTTAAAAATTTGATAAGAAAATATATTACTTTCGTTTTTAATTAATTAATTAATAATTTTAATTGCAAAACTTTTGTTTGTAAAAGTGTACAATTTCTTTAAAAAGTATAACAGAAAGTTAATGTTTAAGGAATCTTATAATTTCATTTTTGTTAAAATTTTGAGATATAATTTGAGATGTGGGCAAATACTAATTTATATTAAATGTGATAGTAACTTTACTATAATATTTGGGAAGTTATTTTAAAATTAAATTTTTCAATTCAAAATTAATATAAATTACTATTGGATCAGAGATAATTTATTATTCTATATCTTAATAAAATTATTAAATTAATGAAAGGGTTTAGTTTGCTTAATTAATATTCATAAAACCCAGCTTTATTTGAAAATATTATAATTCAATTCTTTCAGTCTCAGAAATTGTTAGCTATTTATTTTTATGATTTATTTTTGCATTTGTTTATTTTGGCAATGTTATCAATATGCAAATGCATTTATTCTTAAAAAAATAAAAACAAAAAATATATATACAGGGTGTGGAAAAAGTTCCGGGACATACAAATATCTCGAGAAATACGCATCGGATCGAGAAATGGAAAAATACCTATCATATATTTTTTGAAAATTTATCCAATGATTTCAAACTCAACCCTTTACCCCCACCCCCTGGGGGTGGGGTGAGGGCCAACTTTAAAATCTTAAATGGGAACCCCAATTTTTTATTGCAGATTCAGATTCCCCAGAAAAAATTACATTAATTTCACCTACAAGTTTTTGTATTTCAGTCGACAGATGGCGCTGTAATTGACATAAATGAAAATTAGTAACAATTTATTGGAAAATAGGAATATCTCGAGAAATATGCATCGGATCGAGAAACGGAAAAATACGTGTCAAATATTTTTTTGAAAAGCTATTCAATGATGTCAAACTCAACCCTTTACCCCCACTCCCTGGGGGTGGGGTGGGGGCCAAATTTAAAATCTTAAATGGGAACCCCAATTTTTTATTGCATATTTGGATTCCCAAAGAACTGATCACGGCTTCTCTGCGGCTGGACCGTGAACTACGTCGTATTGTAAGAGACAGAGTAGTGCAATTAGACTTCATTGTACTCTCAGTAGTTGAAATGGAAAGGTCTCTAATAAACAAAGTAGGTTAAGATGCAACACATAAATGAAGAGGAAAGGATATCTATTTTGATAATGAGAGGTTGGGGTGATTTGCAAAGAACTTATCGTGATGTACAACATCTTTTTAACGATACTTTTAGTGATGGACAACAGCCGATTTTAACATCAACTGTGGAAAGGACAGTTAAAAAGTTTGAAGAAACAGGTCATGTTAAAGATCGGGATAGGTCAGGAAGACCAACAGCAGCAACAAATGACGATAAATCCTTAGAAGTTTTATTATTATTTCTTGAGGATCCACACTTAAGTACTCGTAAAGCTGCCCAGGTGCATGAAATGAATAACAAGTCTGTCCACAAGATCTTGAGAAAACACAAATTTCATCCTTATAAAATGTCTTTACTTCATGAATTAAATGAAGATGATCCTGATCGACGATTGCAGTTTTGTGAGGATATGATTCCTAGAATCGAAAATGATCCTAACTTGCCATTCAACATTGTCTTTTCAGATGAAACTACGTTTTAATTGAGTGGCAATTGCAATCGCCATAACTGCAGGTATTGGTCCGATTCAAATCCTTTCTGGATGTGGGAAAGTTAAACGGAGTATCCACAGAAAATAAACGTTTGGGCTGGAATTTTAAATAACAGATTAATCAGGCCATTTTTTATTGAGGGTAATCTGAATGCTGTGAAATATGAAAATATGTTTTGAAATGAAATCCTTCCTGCAATAAGAGAAATTGCTGGCGACAATTTTGAAAATACTTGGTTTCAACAGGATGGTGCTGCACCACATTATGGTCGAAATGTTCGTGAGTGTTCGTCAAACATTCAATTTTCAGAACAAATAAATAAAAAAAATTCTTCCGAATTCCGAGATATACACGAATAATGAAATTTTCCAAATAATCTATCAGCTTTAATTTAGTCGAACATAATGAAATACAAATTAATATTTCCTTTTCGAAAATAAATATTTTCAAGATAATAAGATAAATCCTTTTCTGGTAATTGATATTTGAAGTGTCTTGACGACGCGTCAAAACACAACAAAGAAGAGTTTAAATTCGGTCAAGAAAATAAAATATAATAAATCGGAAATAAAATAAATTTAAAAGGAAAATTAACGGAGATATAATGTTAATAAAATGAGTAAATTTGATAGTTGATAATAAGACGCTTATTGCTTTTAAAAATAGTAATAAATAAAATAAATAATAAAATCAAGACGCTGATTAAACAATAAAATCAATATTTTCAAGTAAAAGTCTAAAATAATAAAATTTCAAAAATAATCAATTTGACTGTTAATATAGACCAACAGCAAGCCAGAATTAAAATTTAACATTACTACCTTTAAATTACAAGGAGATAAATAAGAGAAATTGCAACTCAAGATCTCAGTAACTAACAACAAATAAATAAATAATTAAGCAATAAAACCACATGATTATCTTTAGTCTCCAATATAGTAAGAACATAAAAACGCTATAATTCACTCCCCTTCCCAACAAAGTAATTATAAAATGACTAAATATATAAGATAATTAAATGAAAAAGGAACTTTGCCCCAAATGGACACAAATGGTGGCAAAGCGCAAAGCTACTCAGAGCTTATAAAAGGAATTGAAGGAAAGGTAGTTGGAAGGTGTGAAAATAAGGAGAATATGAGATTGTCGCTGCAAGCGATCCTGCAGCGCAACTGTACTTCGCGGAACAAGCTTGAGCTCTTTCATTTCCCAGTTCCTCCCCTCTTCTCCTCTCGATTTTTCTCGAATAAAATTTTTCCGGTTACAGTTTAAATCTAGAACTCTAGACTTTTCTGGAAGTAATTTAAATTTTATTCAAAATGTTTACAATCAAAATATATAACATAAAATTTACTCCAAATCGCCAACAAACCGCCCACCTTAAACAAAATGATATTTATGTCATTTAAAGTCGTTTTGTTTAAAACTCATTCAAATCAATTTTTTGGTACCTAATATGGGCCAAAGTTTGGACGCAACCTTGCCACGGACAATCTGAATGTAACATCCCATTTTAACAGTATCCTGCCAATTGGCAGGAATCGCTTCCATTGACGAAATCGGTAAAGGGCCGATTGCGGCACGAAGATGTCGTGCCCAAATGCACAAACCACAATTGACTCTGCAGTTCTGAATACCTCGTGAGCGGTGGGGTCATAAAGCGGGATGTTGGTAAGCCAACCACTCGCTTGTCGTAGCATCATGTCGCGCTCCAGTCGATGGTTCCATCGTCGCTGGAGATAATCCCTCGGCTGCTCTCTTTGCCGGTTTGTCTGTTGCCGACGCGTCCTAATGACTCTATCACTATTCTCTGGATATCGTTCTCGTGCATGTTGCTTTTCAACATATTTTAAAAATATAATTTTATTCAAAAAAAATATTGATGAAACTTTAATTTTCAATTAAAATTTCCTACCTGACGTGGTGTTTTTTGAAAAATAAATTTATTCTCTGGAGTCATCGGCTCCGATTCCGGCTCCACCTGCTCGACACTCGTTTCATTCTCTAAAACCGGGGTGTCTAATGTTACTGCGTCTATCTCCCGAAGCAACGCGGTCATCGGACCCGGCAGCTCACTTTCTTTCGCGCGGGATATCACTATCCTTATAAAAAGAGTAAGTGTCATCACTGGTATTCACTCTCTCTTTCATTCTCATTTTAATTCTTCTCCCTCTCTCTTATTCTCTCTTTCCCTGGTACCCCCAATTCTTTCGGCCCTTCCTTCTAAATAAAAACCTTATTGTTTTAGTGACGGACCCCCTAGATATATTGAAGCAGAGAGTTATCCGTAGAAAAAGTCAGTATCTGGCCGGGATAAATCTAGATCATCCCCCTCGAGAATTCCATTCCCAGCATACCGGAACCCTAAAGAAAAAGTTCTCTCACTACAAGGAACTAAAGGTATTCCTGTTGAAAGCAATCAAACAGCAGAAATACCAAATCCGGAAACTTCGGAAATTTCCTAATTTTGACTGGGTACAGTTCAAGCGAACCGAACTTTACCCATCTCATTATAAAAAAATACCCCCCTGCAATTCCATATATCCCTCTTCCAGTACAAACACTCCCTCCAATTCCCCTCTACGAACCTACCCTTAATATCTCCAAGCCCTCAAATTCTTCACCCCTTTCTCCCTCAACTCCCAATCATACAAAAACCCAGTTAACCATTTATTCTCCACCTAGCCCTGACTGGACCATTCTAAATTTAATACCTACGCAAACCCCTCTCTCCTTATCTCCCTCAATATTTAAGTCTCCAAAGGATACTTCCGTTTGTCCCTCTACTCCTCATCTCAGAACTGGGACAGCCAAACGTCGGCTATTTTAAAAACCCTTGTTCTGAGAAGAAGATTGCGAACACATGTAGGATAAGAATTAGCCGATAAGCACAGATTGTAAAAGAAAAATGTTTGTTTAAAATTATAATAATAAAATTGTTATATAAGAAAAAAAAGAGGAAACTTTTATATATATCTATATTCCTTTCTTTCTAAGCTTAAGCCACTTGTAGATATCTCTCTACAAGAAATTTAACCCGGTTAAACAAAAGGGATACGCTAGTGTCCCTGCCGTCTGTTCCCGACGTAACAGACGTGTAAAATTTTGGTAGCAGAGCGTGGTTGATAAAGAAAGAAGGAATTAATATATTTAGGTTCACTCTGACTCAAAAATAACTCGGTAGTAACTCTCTGCTAATCAAGCGACAGAATCATTTTCTATTGGCATCAATTTTTTAAAATTTTTATTTACATAGCAACTTACGATTGCATTTTACCTAGCAACTTACGATTGCATTTTACCTAGCAACTTACGATTGCATCTTACATAGCAACTTACGATTGCACTATAATCCACATTTTAACCCAATATACTTTTAAGCTTCATCGTTGTAAACCTACGAATATCTCTGTACAAATCTAAATAATTAGTTCTCTTTATTCCTTTTATCAATGACCGATGATTATTCTCACACTTTGCGCAGTACCTTAAAAGGAATCTCCAAAACCGACAAACAAGCAATCCTGGGTACAGGAATTCCTATCGGTAAGGGTTTGAATCGTACTCCACCGAAAAGCAAACTCCGAGCTCTGAGTGAAGCAATTACGCTAGCTAACTTTAACGATACCTCTGAACCTGAATTTTCAGACCAGGAACACGCTGAAGAACGTAACATCAATTCCACTAAAATCGCCAATTACGTGAAACCTCGCGACATGATATCTGTGATCCCTGTCTTTTCCGGAGGAGACAATGGATGCTCCTTCTGACAATTTAGCACTGCCTGCGAAGATGACAAATTATACTTACCAGCGAATGCCGAACCTAGCTTGGCACAATTGATTAAGACCAGGTTAACGGGCATCGCTTTGCAATTCACTCAAGGCATTCGGTTCGACACTGTACAAGAAATCCTGACACATCTAAAAAAATTGTTGGCACCTAGGGAATCAACGCTTGTTCTCCGTGGGGAGCTGGGCCGCCTCCATCAATTATACAATGAAGACGTGCCCTGTTACCTCAACAGAGCGAGAAATTTGGGAAATTCCATCGTAGACGCTTACAATAATGAACATAATAATGCCATTACACAACCTGAGAAGACTGAACTGGAAAGAGAAATTACCCAGGCCTTTCTATTGGGTCTCCGCACAGAGATATCCATGCAAATTGGCGACCAGGATAACTTCAACGAAGCTGGAATAGCTGCCATACAATTGGAAGGAAAATTGAAAACTCAAGCCCAGTTGAGACTTTCTGAGAACATTACACCTAAGATGGTTAAATTCAAATCTCCGCCGGTAGAATCTCCTAGCAACACTCTGGAACACTCGAGACCCACTACTAAAACTTGTACCTTCTGTAAGCGAACCGGTCACCGATACGAAGATTGTCTGAGAAGAACGCATACGTGTCCCAAATGCTATACAAAAGGACATTTCTTTAATGACTGTCCGAGTATTACAGTTTACGCCATGCAAGACACTTTCGAAAAGTGTCAATTATGTAACCAAAGCGGACATATAGCAAAAACTTGTCTCAAAGCAGTTCCCCCGCGAGAAATAAAAATCTGTCAGTATTGTGATAAAAAGAGACATCTAGCCACTAATTGCTTCCGACTTAACCCAAGGTTAGCCGAAAACTTACCAACCTGCGAAAACTGTCGCAATCCTGGTCACTCAGCAGATAGGTGCCATTCAACGCCGGTCCCACCCCTTATGCCTCAGAACCCCCCTCAAAATGAACCTAGTAGATCCATCTACATAATAAACTCCTCACCTTCATTGCCCGCCATTCGGGCATTTTTCCCTAAAGAGGCTACCCTATTATTGGATTCAGGAGCAATTCCTAACTTGTTAAAAAGCAAAATTCTAGATTGTTCACATGATGTGGACATCAGCCATATTTTAAATTTAAAAGGGATGAATCCTAACCCTATTACTATATCAGGTAAAACCCGTATCAATTTTGCTGGACTTCTTACCGAATTCCATGTTGTTCCTAATGACTTTTCCATACCTCATGATGGACTATTAGGATCTGAATTTTTCAACGAAGCCAAAGCTCGCATTGACTACGATAGTCGATGTCTGATTTGGGGTAACCAGCAAATTCCTTTTGAGGAAAGAATTCACCTTTTACATCCGCGGGGTCGTACTCTGATACCTGCGGATCACAAATCCTGTAAAAATTAGATTTCTGCCTCTACAAAAAGTCAAACCAGGGGTCTTTTTCGGTAATGCCCTCGTTTACAATCACCAAGGGCAGACACTGGTCCCAATTTTTAACACATTGGAAGAAAAAACTACTATTGAGCAACCTTATACCAAGCTAATAGAAGTTGATAAAATCTCTAACGAAATTGGAAAAGACGACCTTGTTCAACATTCAAATGAGCAATATACAACTGAAGATGTTCTTGCACTACAGTTTCGCTCGTATGCCTTTTGGTCTCAAGAATGCCCCTGCCACATTTCAGAGACTGATGGACTCAGTAGTGTCGGGTCTCCAGGGCACTGAGCTCTTTGTTTACCTTGATGATATAGTTATTTACGCTAAAGATCTGAAGGAGCATGAAAGGAAATACACTAAATTAATCGAAAGGTTGAGAAAGGCAAATTTAAAACTACAACCCGAAAAGTGTAACTTCCTCTGCAAGGAAGTTAACTATCTGGGACATGTCATCGGCGAAAACGGAATTAGACCAAACCCGGAAAAAATTAAAGCAGTCAAAGACTTCCCTACGCCCAAATCACCCAAGAATATTAAACAATTCTTGGGCCTGGCCGGTTACTATAGACGTTTTATTCCTAAATTCTCAGCTATCTCTCAACTTCTGACTAAGTTACTGAAAAAGGACACCGATTACATATGACAAGAAGCACAACGAGAAGCCTTTGAACAACTAAAACAAAAACTTTGCGAAGAACCCGTCCTTCGTTATCCTGATTTCAGAGAACCATTTATCCTTACCACCGACGCATCTGGTTATGCTATTGGAGGGATCCTAAGCCAAGGACCACTCGGTAAGGATCAACCCATCTCATACGTTTCCAAAATGCTCACCAGTACCGAACAAAAATACAGTACCTACGAAAAGGAAGCCTTCGCAATCATGTGTTGTATATACCATTTTCGCCCTTACCTATACGGTCGCAAATTCACCATAGTATGTGATCACAAACCTCTAATTTGGATGAAAACCGCTAGGAATCCCACCTCTAGGTTGGCTCGATGGCGACTCAAAATCGAGGAATACGATTACGATATTATATATAAAGCTGGAAAAGCTAACGTCAACGCAGATGCTTTCTCCAGAAACCCTGTCTATTATATAGAAATTTTAAGTGCTCTTCAAGAATTCGAATCCCTTTTTTTTCCAGTACTCAAGATTGACCTCTGTAACCCTCCTGCTCGTGCTTCCGCCAGAACTCGGAATCTGAACCCCGAAGGACAACAATACAGGGACCAAATTAAAAAACAACAAACCAAAGACGAAAACCGACTCGCAAAAAGGATCGAAAGGGATCACAAGAAGCACACCGTGGCCTATGAATTACAAGACAGTTTCACGAACTCTGTAAAAACAGATAAATCAAATGACCTCCTACACCTACAAAAAAGAAATCCTCTCCCGGAAACTGATTTAAACCCCGTCTCAGATAAAGAGGAAAACAAAGTGAGTCCCGCATCAGAGAATAACAATTTGGAAATTGGCAATATAACTGATACCGACGAACTCGAATTCACTCCCTTCCACGAAATTGCCAAGACACCAGAGAATGACTTAGCACTTGATGAAGATTCTGGGGAGGAAGACAACTTGGAACCCCTAGAGAAATTTATATTCGAAAATAAAATTAGTGAGCACCGAAACCCATTATACATGATGAAGAATCACACTGTTATTTTCCTCGATACCCTCGGCAAAGCTTACGATATACAAAGCCGGGAGCCACTAAACCATAAGTATATGGGGAAATTTGATAAATCTATGAACCCCGGTATCATCTTTGGAATCAAAAGAGGTAATTTTTACTGCATTGGAATCTGTGTAATAGACACAGATAACAACCTCGAGACCAACTGGGAAAATATATCCAGTGGTTTAAATAATTTGCATTTCTTTGTATCTTCGAAACAACTACAAACACTGAGTATTCCAAGAGTCTCTGACATAGGTACCATCAGTTGGAAAAGAATACTGTTGAAAATTGAAAAGCTATTCCGAACCAACTTTCTTAAAATAACTATTGCCCTGGGAATAGTGACCCACCCTAGAATGGCACAGCGAATCGACTTAATCCAAGAAGCCCATAACTCCGCTCTTGGAGGACACAAGGGAGTTACCAAAATTTTTCATCGGTTTAGATCTCTTTACAACTGGGAGCACTTGAAAGAAGACATACAGCATTACATTCAGCAATGTTTACCCTGCAAATTGAAAAAACTAAACAGAGTAAAAACTCGGTTATCCATGGAAATAACCGATACACTAGCCACTGCATTTGCCAAATGTGCAATGGATATTGTTGGTCCCCTACCAACCACTAATGAAAACAATCGGTATATCCTAACTATTCAAGATCTTCTCACCAAGTACTGTGTCGGAATTGTTATACCAAATGCCACTGCCCGAACAGTAGCAGAGGCCTTCCTGAAGAGATTCATTTGTATCTGTGGTGCTCCTAAAGCTATACTAACTGATCAAGGTACTAATTTCCTCAGCGAGTTAATGAAAAATTTAGCAAAAAAATTGAATATAAGACAATATAAGACGACGGCTTTCCACCTACAAAGAAATGGAAGCTTGGAACAATCACACCATGTTCTCGTAGAATATCTCAAACACTTTATATCGGACGACGACGATTGGGATACATTTTTGGAATAGGTTCTATTCTCATACAATACAAGCATACATGAAGCAACTAAAAGAACCCCTTATGAATTAATCTTTGGCAGATAATGCACCCTACCTGCCAGTAAAGAACTACCCGACTATGAACAATTGGACACTTTTGATGATTATTTAACTCGATTAATGACCCGATTGACTTCTACACAAACAGAAGCACGTCACAAATTAATACACGCTAAAGAGCGGTCCAAAACTTATTATGACCGAAAAACTCATCCCCTAGATCTTCTACCTGGATCATTTGTCTTTCTGAGAAAGGAATTTTTGACTGGAAAATTTGACAATACCCATACCGGTCTTTATAAGGTATTAGAAATTTTAGACAACAAAAATGCGAAAATTCGCATTAAAAACAAAGATAAAATTGTGTCAATAGATCGATTAATGAGAAGTGCCATAAATTCCTGACTATATACAAAAGGATTGGAATCACAGACCAACATTTTTACAATATTAACTTTCATTTCCCCTTACAGAATAAAAATGTCGCAGCATTTATGGTTCTTGATTGGTCTGTTTATGAGAACCAGCGGCTCACTCATCGGATATGATTGCGCTAGCGGTAATACTAGTCTTACTCAAGTATCACTCAGGGATGTTGGATCCTGCGAGGTACCAGACCTCGACGTCACCACCAATTCTACGTATCTCCAGTTACTACAGATTAACAATTTTAAAAATGTTCATGTAATCCAATGCAGGATTCTCATAAAAAGAACTGTGCAGTACTGCGGCATGCATTCGCACATTAGCGCGGTTAATCACGGTCACGCAGAATATATTAGAGAAGTAGATAGAAATCAATGTTTACGCTTACGAGACACTGGAAGACTTACTTTGGGGAATGAAGTCATTGATGGTCCTCCCCAACACTACGATAACCAAGAGCATTACTCTCGCCGGGACAATAAAGGCAGACGGTAGTTGTCAGGGAGTACCCTATTCCGATCATTTTGGGTCTTATGATAGCAATGTCATAGTCCAAGGAACAGTTAGCATTATGCTAACTGACTATCCAGCCACAGTCGACCTAAAAGAAAACAAAATTCATCTGAGACACGGAGTAAGCTGTGAATTTAACCGAGGAACCTGTGCAGATTACGAGGAAGGACAAGATTACTGAGAGCGACTCCCCAAGGACTCCCGTAACTTCAACAAATATGTTGCATTATACGAAGGCCCTGGCACCGTGGGTCAAGAAACTATTCATATTAAATGCGGTTACAGATTCGTACAAACTGAACATTCTCGACTATTTATCATTGAAGGAGCCAAAGGGACTTTCTTTACCAAAGAACGGATCACCTCCCCTAAAGAGATGGATCTCTTCACCTATATTAACTCTAAGTTTGTGTACGTTGAGAAACACATGAGAAGTCCAATCACCGATCTGTACAAAGATGTGCTAACTCAAAGGTGCAAACTTGAACGAAAGGTTTTGAAGAAATCCCTGAGTATAGCCTCCATTCAGCCTGACCAGTTTGCTTATGACTTCATGCATGGCCCTGGTTACATGTCTGTAATAGGTGGAGAAGTCATTTACATTATAAAATGCATCGCTGTCTCCGTGAAATTGAGGAAGGTAAATGAATGTTATGTGGAATTACCAATCACTCACAATAACACCGATTGCTTCTTAACCCCACGAACACGCATCATCAAGAAGAACGGTATGGAAGTAACCTGCAATCCAATCCTCCCTTCTATTTACCAGC
>JABFPM010004855.1:0-12041 GCA_022817325.1 Idris sp. 1 HC-2018 | reverse complement strand
GCAAAACATAAATCAAAGAATAATATTAATTAAAAACAATTTGTATCCATGTTATTCAACTTACTTATAAAAAATTTGACTACTTAGCAACTGATTAAAAATGATAATGTCTGACAAAGCACAATAATCTAGCTTTTTAGTATTAAGATATGTTCCTAAAATAATTTTTCCCTCTATAGTACCATTCAAAAGCACATACAAATCATTTTTGACATATTCATGCGAAACTTCTAAAAGAAAACCATCTTAAAATAGTTTAAAGCTGATAAAGATAATCAGGAACCAATGAGTGAGATTGATCTTTCCAACATTTCTGATTCTTTAGCAGATCAAAAAGTTGATTTATCTCTAATAACTGACGTTTGCGAGGACGAAGTGTATTAACAATTGAATGAAAGCATCGAATATAACAGAAATAAAGATGATTTTAAATGTGGAATATGTGATAGGAAAATGAACTCATGCATACAATGTGGCCATTGTCTTCTATGGTTCCATTATAAGTGTGTAGGGTTAAAAAGTGAACCTTCCAATGACTTTTGGTACTGTCTAGAATGTTTATTCTGATTTTTAAATGTTTTATACATTATTTTTTATGAAAAAGATCTAAATTTATTATGACTTATCATACTTTAATTACTTAAGATTTGATAATGTTTTTCTTACGTTTTTCATCCGATTATAAATTATTGTACTTGATAAAAAAAGTTTACAATTGGTTCTAACGTAAAAATTATAATATTAAAAACAAGTATACGTATTTTAAAAAACGTACTTTTGTGTCCAAAATATAAGATATATACATTTTGTAAAAAACAAACAAATAGTTTTATTTATTTAAAAAAAAAAAACCAACAACTGAATATACTTCAAGAATTTTTTTAATTGAATTGAAAAAAAATTGAAATAAATAATTATTAATTCATTTTGTTTGAAATAAAATTATACTTACGGCTAAGAAATTTGTAGTACTCATTTATTAAGCATTTCAAAAATGCACGCGTATTCACTTGTGTTATATGCACTTGTGTACCTATATTTTATTTCAAATGCACTTTCACATGATCAGTTTTGGAATGTGTACTTACGTACACATTGGTACACTTGTGTACACATGTTCACTTATGTGCACCTATGTTAACTTAAGGGCATTTTTTAAAATTTTATTTGTATCACAAACGTACACATTTGTTTCACTCGAGTACACAAATGTGTACACATGTTTGTCACTAATGTACACATTTGTATACATATTTATTCGAGTGAACATTTTCACATTTGTGCGCATTTGTTCACTTAAGTATACTTTTGAAATTATTTTTGTGCCACAAATGTATACATTTGTGCTACAATTGTACACATTTGTATACATTTATCCGAATAGACACTTCCTTTTGAGTCAAGGCTTCAGTTACCTCGATGAGTCAGCGCGACGGGGAAAGGGGCAGACACAACGGTTTCGTTAGCTCGATTAGGCACGTCAGATGCGCCGAATCTTTGAACATGAGCTAACACCTAAAAAGTATAAATGCTCTACCGTTTTCCGTGCATAATATTCAACATAAGAACTTTAAGAAAATGTATATTTTAAATCAGGTACACTTTTTTTAATCACAAAAACTTATATGTTAATTATTTTGTCATAAACATATCTGTAAAATAGAATTTTTAAATTAAATTTAAATTGTAAACAATAAAAAAAATTTGCACTTCACAGGCATTCACTCACTGGCGACATAACCTTATCGTAGCAGCAATAAGAAATCATCGTTTTTATTTTGTTAATCCTAAAATTTTTATGTTCCAAATTTTATCGTTGAAATGCGATACATAAGGAATTAAATAGAAAAAAAGAATTTATTTTTACCTTTTATGAAACAAGTATGAATATGAAAATAACTTACCGTGTACGTTCTATCGTAAAAATGTGGACACACTTGGTAATGTTGTGCGCGCAAAAGAACCGTTAATATTTTTAGATAAAAATCAAGGTATGTTTCTGTTATTATTAACTGCAATTAATTTAATTTTTATATGTAAATTGGCCATTCACTGGTGTATTTACCTTAAGTTATAAAATTAATAATTTAACAAAATTTAAAAAATGCAAAAGGTAACAGTTATATTCTTTGTTGTGAAAAAATTTGTTGGCCCTGAAAAGGGCCGATTGATTTTGAAAAGTGATGATATTTTAAGCTCTTTCTCCACGGATGCGACGTGCCAATTGGATATCTTTTGGCATGATGGTAACGCGTTTAGCGTGAATAGCGCAAAGGTTGGTGTCTTCGAAAAGACCAACCAAGTAAGCTTCACTGGCTTCTTGAAGAGCCATAACAGCAGAGCTCTGGAAACGCAAGTCGGTCTTGAAATCCTGAGCAATTTCACGGACCAAACGCTGGAAAGGTAACTTGCGGATAAGTAGCTCAGTGCTCTTCTGGTAACGGCGGATCTCACGGAGAGCCACGGTTCCGGGCCTATAACGATGAGGCTTCTTCACTCCACCGGTAGCTGGAGCACTTTTACGTGCAGCCTTGGTGGCGAGTTGTTTACGCGGGGCCTTGCCTCCGGTGGACTTACGAGCGGTTTGCTTGGTACGAGCCATATCAATAATACTTAAGGCGAGTTTACTGAAGGAATGACAAAGCCTGAATAACGCTCTTCTTTTATAAAATTTTTTGACCAATCATGTAACAGAATGTTTGTGCTGCAATGTGATTAGAGTAAAGAAGTCGGGAAGGAGAAGAGATACCACGTGGCACAAAGATAGAGGTTTCAAACTGAACGTACATTATACATCCAGATGCCTAACAAACAGAGAACTGGATGGCTTAGTTTTAGTTAGAAATGTTGGAATATTTATTCAAGGTCAGTTAGTCAATGTCAAGGATATAGTTCAACTGTATGCATGTGTGCAACGATTTTAAACAATAGGTAAGATTTATTTAATTTAACTATTTTAACATTTTTAGTTTAAATAACATTAAAATAGAATATTTTGTTTCAAAATGATTCTTATTACATTAATAATATAATGTCGATATTTTAAGTTTTGTTTGTTGATGATTAAAATAAAGTGACACTTAAAAGCATAATGATAATTGCGAATGTACTGTGATTTTTTCGTGATTCTGTCAAGTAATTAATAATCACTAGAATGAATACCGTAAATAATTTTTCTTTAAGGGTTTTGATGAATTGATTACTTGAATTGTCAAAGTAAAATCTGAGACTTACTTTATTTTACGGTGTTTTCAACTAATTAAAAAGAAATTTACTCAAAGCTTACTGGCGCAAATACCGCGAGTCTTAAGCTGTTTTACACCGAAACCCATTCAGGTAAATATAACTTGAATTTTAGGTTGGAGCCACAACCTAACAAATAGTTGTTTCAACCAGAAATCAGATCAGCTGTGGCTCCAACCTGAAATTCAAGTTATGTTTACCTGAATGGATTTTCAATATAAATTAATTAATATAAAGATTATTATTTATCTCACTTTTATGTTTTTTTTTTTTATTCAAACGTTGTAAAGAATATAAAATAAATCAATGTTATCTGACTTATTCTAAAGTTTTTTTTTTTTTTATACACGGAAAAAATATTAGTGTTTGACAAGTACTTGACACCGGCTTACACTAACTAAACGCAAGAGTAGTGATATCCTGATATTTAGGAGCTGTGGGCTCCTATAGGAAGACACGTGTACTTGTGAAAGTAGTTGATAAGTTTTAACATTTTTTCCGTGTATATATAAATTGCCAAATAGTTATTGCACTAAATTTTTAACATTGACCAAGCAATATACACAATGACCAATACATTTTGGGCAATATTTATATTATGAAAGATTTTAATACTATTTTGACTAGTTTGCAAATATGTCAGCAAAAGCCGTTGCTATTATTAATAATCTATTTTTTCATTTTTGAGAATTTCTAACAGTACATAACTGTTCCACAATTTACCTAAAAAGTATGATTAAATAATTTTAAACTGTATCGAAAAATTAATCAAGTCTTAAAAAATGGGAAAGCGAATATTTTATTAAGTAGTTGTCACGAGAAGTAATAATTTCATTGCAATAAATGCAGAATCAATTAAAAACACTTTTCGACAATGCCAGTCTTTGGCAATGTTGCAATTTTCGTATTTGCCCATAATATATATATATTTTCATTGTTTAAAATTGAAGCCTTTTGAAATTGGGAGTCAAAATCGAACACGGCGCTGGTAAGCGCGCGCGAGAAACCAAGTATTTGTGAGCTGCAAAAATGTAGAAAGAATGCGTACATCTCTCGCTCGCATGCGAGACCGTTCTTGTCGTAAACGTGTCTCTCTTTCACTCTCGTGTTTGTATATACTCGTAACATCATAAAGGCCTGAGAGCCTTCTGGAGCTGTGCTCCGCAAAGAAAATTTGCGAGTCGGCCGTCAGTCTAAATCAAGACACGAGACGAAGCTCCAAGCAGAGGCGTCTGACTCTTTTCAGAGATTACCCTATCCAAACACCATATCTTTTTATTTCTTCCATACTAAAGAGTTCGAGTCTTGGTTATGTCTTCGACCGGGTTTGTAGTCCCAGCAAAAGATTCCTTCCAAGTCTCTTTTTTTAAATTAACCGATTTCACGTGCGAGATCAATGACCTAAGTTCGTAATTCAAAACCACCTTCATGTAACGCGATCGGTTTCGGGATTTTTCGGATTTTGATGGGGGCAAAATTTGCTTGTAAATTCAACGCAAATTAAGGAACATTTTTGGATTATTTTTCAAGGTTATTGGCCATTGGAATTGATTAATTCCACACATGATGATCTAATACTTTCTGGTGCTCAGAATCTACTAAACTAGCTGCAACAATTCTGGTGTCCCCATTTGAGTCTTGTACTGCAATAAGCATTGATGTGTAGTTAACATTGGTTAACTTGTAGGTACCATCTATAAAAAGTATTTCAGGCCAAAGTTCCAAATGTTTTTTTATATTTTCCGTAGCAAAATATATGCCTTTTAAATGATTGTTTTTGATGAGAATTTTACGCTGTATTTTCAGATTAATATATGTAGTAACACAGCCAATCAAAGATTAACGAAGAAAGAAAATTATGATAAAATTTCATCCTAAAAATGGATGTATTCCAGAAAAACCTTCAAAAGAGAAACTAATAAAAAAGTGAAAAATAAGTGGAAAAAAACAAGAAAATGGAGCGATTTCCTCTATTTCTGAGAACAGTTGCTTATCAAAAAATAATCTAAAAGTTGAAGAAATCAAAATTCAAAAAATTCCTTCAAAAGGAAGACCTAGGAAAACTGGACCAAAACTAAACTTTCATCTTTTACCTTTCAATGACTTGGGAAATTATAAAAAACAGTGTATGATTTTAAGTTGGATCATTCCCGAAGAAAGAATGAAAAATGTCATCACAAAATTGCATTAAAAATTGAAAATTTTCCGAGAAATGAAAAATTACTAAAAGATACTTTTAATGAAGACATACATTTTGATAAAATTAACATAGAAGTGTTTTTTGAAAATTCTGCTTTCAAATACTTTATTGGTCCGGTAAATAACAAAAATTAAACGAATTTACCTGTGGTGAATGTTTAAAACCATAGGTAAAAAAGTCTGTTTTATGCAATCGTTGTATGAACTAGTTCAAACTCTCATGTGTTAACCGTCAAAGATCTCCAAAGACTCAGTTGTGGTATTTCAATAGTTGTAAAACGAAATGTAACTGTTATCGAACTGTTTCTGGTATTGAAGAAGCATTTTCTCGTTTCCTGATATAAAATAAATACATTTAATTAAATATTCGGGTTTTAAGGTATAAATAGACAGTTCCTTCATTTTAATTATTTTAAGCATTTTCTAACGGTTAAAAGACGAGGTCAAGGCCATTCATGTTTCGTATTTATCTCGACCCTTTTATTTTGAATTTACACTTATTTTCATTCTGTGTCAATTTTCGCGTTTATTAGCAAAAGCAATTTTAATTACGAATTTTCGTTTATTTTATTGATTGTATTACCTAGTTAAAGATAACCAAATTTTTAAAACTTAGTTACTTCAATAGTGTTTTTTTTGCTAAAATTGTAAAATAGTTATATTCTTTGTAAGATTTATTTTGTGGCCCTGAAAAGGGCCGATGAAAGATTTTAAATTCAACTCAATTGAGTCGGATGACCATCAGTGACCACTTTATTTCTTCTTGAGGGCGGTCTTCTTGGCAGTAGTTGCCTTCTTGGGCTTGGGTGCTTTGGGTTTGGCTGGTGACTTGGCGGTCTTTTTAGTGACAGATTTTTTGGCTGCAGCAGGTTTGGTTGCAGGTTTCTTGGCTGCTGGTTTCTTGACCGCTGGTTTCTTGGCCGCTGGTTTCTTGGCCGCTGCTGCCTTCTTAGCCACAGCCTTCTTGATTGGCGTTGCTGATTTTGATTTTTTCTCGCCTGCTGGCTTCTTGACTGCCTTGGGCTTAGCTGCCTTGGGTTTGGTGGTTTTTCCCTCACTTTTGGCCACATTCAATTTGAATGAGCCAGAAGCACCCTTGCCTTTTGTCTGAATCAGCACTTTCTGTTCGACAGCGCTCTTCAGGTACTTCTTGATAAAGGTAGACTGTTTTTCAGCGTCGACTTTGTAGGTCGCTGCGATGTATTTCTTGATCGCCTGAAGGGACGAGCCACCACGTTCCTTGAGCGACTTGATTGCCGCCAGCACCATATCGGATGCTGGTGGATGAGTCGGCTTGGTGCGTGGCTTTTTCGCCTTCGCCGCGGTCTTCTTGGGTGTTGCTGGAGTTGCTGGTGCCGCGTCGGTTGCTGGTTTATCAGTCATGATTACCAACTAATTTTTAAGTTATTAGTGATAAGAGAAAGTCACGAACAGCTCGGTACAGAATAACTGAGTTGCGGGGAATATTGTGTTAATGCATGCCGGCAGACTTACCTTATGCACTGAGCACGGACCTTGGAGAGAGACCCAAGCGTGTTTCGGGACTATTAAGCAGCACTGCATCCAAGAAGAAGTCCACTTCTTTTAAATAAAATATTCTTGTTGTTGATAATAATAATGTTTAGCAAATTAAAATTGAATGATAAATGGTTCTATAATGTTTGTACTAGTTAAAAAAAATTTATTGTCAAATTTTTTATAATTTGTTTCTTTTCTGAGATCGTTTGAACTTAGTCAAATCCGGGCTAGATTTATGTTATCTAAAGAAAAATTGTTTATAATATTAATATTAATAAAACTAAAGTTGCAAAAATTTTGTAAAATATTATTATGATCTTTATTTATTTGGTTCGCAATGTTAATGAGTAAGATGTTCAGTCGATTATGTAAAATAATACTGTAAACTTAGAAATCTTACAAGCAATAAAGCTTCGCAATAAAAAATAAAAAATTAAAATTGCTGGAAATCATTTATTCAATAATAATAATTTTTCCATAGGTAATTTCGAATATTTATATTTTATATTGGATACAGTTCGTTTGCTTTATTATATGTAATAAAATGTGTATTAAATTTCCATCTAAAACTAGAACAAATGTGTAATCATGCCTGGCTTAAGTTATTCATTTTAATCTCTTGTGAAAATTTTCTTTAAAAATGTTTAACAAATATTGAGTCTAATTCTGAAATTTCAAGAAATCTTAATTCTGAGAATAAACAGAAAAACTTTGTGTTACAAAGTTATTAATAGCAAAATTTCTGAAAATCAATTTGAAATATTTTATGAATTTAAATTAAAAGAATTTGAAAAAAATATAAATTTGATATCTTTAAATCTCATTATCGAGAAAAAAAAAAAATAATAATAAAATTTTATTTATTAACAAAATTATTTTCAGATATTTTGTCCTCAGTTATTTTGTGTATACTCCCGAAGTTTAAAAAAATAAAATAAAAATTTAGTTAAATCAAATTTTGTTTTTTCACAAAAAAGTATTTTTTTAAACTTAAAAGTGTACTTTGTTTTGAGTAAGAGTTTTTAACTATATATACGACATCGATTTAACTCATCGATTTATCAAAAGTCCTTAGATTTGTATAATAATTTGTGAATATTTACATCTTAATCGTAAAATGAGCAAGACTGTTTCGCGATTTGTGAATTGGGTAAAACATTGACCAATAAATATATTAACTTAACAATTGTTCTACTCATTTCAGGAACTGGGCAATTTTAGGATTGAGACGTAACCTGTACATATCATAAGCTGATAAAAAATCAAGCTGTTAGCTTGTTTTTGTCTATTCGCCTGGTAATTTTAGACAATTAGTTTACGGCCTAACAGCCATTAAGTCATTAACAAATCAATAATTAATTTTTGCCTAATATTTTGTTAAAAGATTTCTATTATTGTAGAGATATTAATAATATTGTTTTTGTACCTCGTTTCTGAGCTTATTTTTGAAATAATTCAGTTTGAAATTTTTCTATCTTGAAACTTAGGTTAAAATAGCGCCGCCATATAAAGGAGGACCGACCAAAAACGTAAGCTTTATTTTCATATAGCGGCGCTGCTCTAACCTATGAGTCAAAATAGGAACATGTGCATTTTTATATTGAATTATTTAAAAAATTAACTCGAAAACAAGGTACAAAAACAATTTTATTAATGTGGTGTATTGTGTATTCAATAAATAATAACTATTTAGCTATTATAAAAGAACAGATAACCTTATTACTTATTTAGATAATAAGTAAGGTTTACGTTCTGACGGTCACTGAACAACTGGAGGTGCCGCCCGATACAATCATATAATTTCGGTACCGGTATTCGTGTGCGTGTACACTCATAATCAAAATACTGAAAACTTATATACACTATAACTCTTTCCTTTTTTAATTCGCCTTACATCTAAATCAAGTATTTCTAGTTTTGTTTCTTAGCCTCTCGGAATGGCATTTTTCTGGTTCTGGTTCTGGTTTTTGGAACAACCACATGATACCCCCACAAGAGACAATCTTTTTCTACAACAAGTTCATCTCGCTTAGCATAAAACTTTTTTTCATACTCAGTCATTTCATTTGCATTTGACCTATTATTTGTCACATAACGCAAAACGTTACTCAATACGCTAAGTCCGTAGCTATCGTTGCTACCCCTATCACATAAAAACTATTGTTGTGTGAGAGAAACAGACAATCCGAGTCATATATCACCTTATGGTGATGCCGAAGTTAAACTAGGTTTGTTTCACTCTCTCATATTTTTGTTTCTTTCTGTTTATCATTTTTTCTCTTCAATGCCTTCGGCATCACCTTAAGGTAATGTGAAATATCAAAATTGCAGATTTTTTTAATTCTGATTAACTATTAAATTGCAAATAAATTAACGAGAAAAGCGCGATTTACTCACTTATTTTACAATCTCCTAAACAATGACATACAAGATTTATCATAAAATGAATATAAATAATGATTTTTAGTTTTTGAGGTGAAGGTTAATCGTAAAAATTATTGTTTGTTTACATCTTTCAACATAGAATGATATTTAATTGAGATAAAATTCTCCTATCTATACAGAGTCGCGCTCTTCTCAGTTTTTTCCAAAGTAACTGTTATTTTAATTATTATAAATAAAGTCCCTAACTCCGTGGTAGCAGAACTTATATATTACCAGAGCGTCCATTCAAGACATTGAGAAGTTGGCTGCGAGATAAGAATAATTCGATACTTATGACCAGAGAGCGGACTACAGTTGAAATGAAGTTGGCTGTAAAAGTTGACAGTTCGAGATGTAACCAATATATTAATTCAAATCGATTCAAATGTCAAAACATTATAATTAAGATAATTAAAATAACTGCGTTTGAATAAATATAAATATGCCATTTGAAAAAATCGAGACTTGCTTAAAAAGACGTTTGGAAGAATTTTCTGATGATTTTGAGACAGATAGGAACGATAATTTTATTTGCATTAGCTGTAATCTAGCTATTCAATATAAACGAAAAGATAATATTCAGAGCCATTTGAAAACAACTAGTCATAAAGAAAAAAAACTTAAGAAATCTCGTAAGAAATATATTCTGTTATATTTATAATGAAATCAGGGAAGTTCTAAAATCATGGACTTGTCACATTTGACAACAATTTTCAGAATGTTTTTTGCTCACTACACAAATGCGTTGCTTTAGAGCTTTTCTGCTTTCAACTTTTTAAAATATGCTTTTTTTATTTGTAAATGTTTATATGAAGTGCGAAAATCAACTTATAAAAATATCTAAAATTAATTCAATACAAGAAATTTTCAGTTTTTGTGAAATTTGTTTTGTTTTTCTTTTAAAGTTTACAATTTATTAATAAAATCAATTTTTCTATTTCACATAGAAAACCAAAACTTAAATTTTGAAAAAGATTCCAATGAAAAATACTTTAATCAGCGTGCTACACCGAATCCTATCCAAACAGAATTTAACAAAGACTTGTTGCAAATGTGCTTAGAAGTAGATATACCTCTTAAAAAATTAGATCATCCAAGTGTAAAAATTTTTTTCCACAAATACGTTCATACAAATGATATTAAATTGCCTGATTCATCTACCTTGCGTAAAAATTACCTGCCACAGCACTATAAAGATACGATTGAATCGATTAGAAAAGAAATAAAGGAAAATCCTATCTGGATATCATTAGATGAGACTACTGATATTTGTGGTCGATACGTTGCCATAGTTATCATAGGTTCCTTAAATACAGAAACACCTGGACGAGGACGAATATTAACATGTGAAACATTACAAGTAACAAACGCAGAAAATGTATCAAAAGTAATAGAAGATTCTCTTAAAATTGTGTGGCCTGAAGGAATTTATTATGACCGAGTACATTTGCTTGTTAGTGATGCTGCACCATATATGGTGTTAGCGGGTAAACTTTTGAAAAAAAAATTTCCAAAATTAGTGCATATTACATGTCTTGCACATGGTCTCCATCGAGTTTCTGAAGTTATTAGAAACCACTATGAAGATGTTAATAAATTGATTTCTAACGTTAAAAAAGTTTTTCTTAAGACTCCTTTTCGAGTTAACAAATTTAAAGAAAAATTTCCAAATCTTCCTCTTCCTCCAGAGCCGGTGATAACTCGATGGGGTACTTGGCTTGAAGCTGCAACGTATTATGCTAAAAATTTTGATTCAATTAAAGAAGTTGTTGAAGAATTCAATCCGAAACATGCAAAATGTATAAAAGTATCACAAAAACTATTGCGCAGTGAAAATATTAGAGAAGATTTAAAGTATATTTCAGAAAACTTTGGAATTATCCCTTCAAAAATAAAAAAATTGCAAGACACTAGCTTACCTTTAATTGAAAGCTTAAAGATAGTGGATGATATGAAAGAATGTTTAAACCAACAAAGTGGTAATCTATTTTATAATTATAAAATAAGCAATTAGTAATTCATAAATCACTTTGAAATTAATGTTTCTATTCGTATAATTTTACATAATAAATTTGCACAATATACATTTTTTTTGTCTTTATCATGAAATTTCTTTTAGGTATCTAAATTAAATTAAACTGTTTATATAAATATTTACAGGAAAAGCATCAAAATTAGCAAAAGAAAAATTGCAAAAAGTTTTAGATAAGAACGCCGGATACAAAATTTTAGATAAAATGAAAACGATGCATGCTTTAGATTGCTTTCAAAATAGTTTTAATTTTACACAAGATGAAATTAGAAATTTTAAATATGCGCCTATTACATCAACTGATGTAGAAAGAAGTTTTTCTCTACTGAAGAAAATTTTAACTGATAAGCGGACAAATTTTAATTTTAACACTTTCAAAATGATTATGGTATCCACCCAACTTTTTCAGAAAAACTAATTTTATTCTGCTGTTGCTAAACTTATATTTAGAAATTCTTAAACTGTTAATTTTTAAAAAATCATGCAAAAAAACATTTATTATATGTTAAAAAGATTAACGTATTTATGTAATAAAAGATATATAAATTCATTAAAAGCATGAAATTAAATAATTAATTGTAATATATTTTATTTTATGATATAAATGTAAGATAAATATATTTTG
>JABFPM010004854.1:0-12042 GCA_022817325.1 Idris sp. 1 HC-2018 | reverse complement strand
TTACTTCAAAATATCAATAAGTAATTTCAATTTCATTTCTAAAAGAACTCCAGCAGGAAGTGAAAAAGTTGTCCATAATAATTAAGATTAAATGTTTCTTAAAGTGTTTCCTGTTTTAACTTAAAATAGTTAGATTTTCTTGTGATTTAGCCTGAATTTTAAACGTATCATTAGCTTTCATTCTGCAAAACTTGGGCAAAATTGACTACAAAGAACCACAGATATTTGATCTTGAAATTTAGAAAAATTATATATATATATATATATATATATATATAGAGATATATAGATATACAAGCAATATAATGTCAATATTTAAAAATTAATTAAATACCTCACATTCTAGCTAAACCAAGTTGTTTAAATGTTGGCAAATGAAAGATCACAACTTGAATAGCATGCTAACAAAACCTTACAAAATTCGGTCGATTTCAACTAAATTTATTATTTATAACAAAAGTATTAATTTCTAGCAGAAATTAAAAATCAAGTTATAAATGATTCTTTTATTTGAGGTATATTATAAATAACAATACAGCAATATTAGATGAAAATAAAAAAATGCGTTTTTTGTAATAGCTTAACTGATGTGAGCTGAAAATTTGCGATTCGCATATAAAGTTGATTGTGACAGTGAGATTTGGATCGATAAATATGATGTAGCACAAGGAAGTAAGTGGAGTAACCCGCGTGCCTTCCGGCATTTCCTCGGAGCCAGTAGCAAAGCACTGCTATCACGCTGTCACTCGAGCCTCAACTGCCACGCTTGTCGCGATATTTCGCATTTTTCCAAACAAGTTGACCTTTCGTGACGATCGCACCACAAATTACCGGATAATTTCCCTGGTTTCTATTGCTCGCACGTGGATAATCACTTTTCGCCCCGCGGCCACTTCCCTCGAGTTACTTTATTGCTCATAACGAAATCATTATAATCATAATCAAATCGGCCTTCTTCTCTCAACAACTGTTATTTATCGAAATTAATTGATAGCTTTCGCTTGGCAAAATTATTTGCTAAACGTTTTATTTTAAAAGCACTTATTATTTTGTTACAAAAAAGACGTTTTTTTTATGGTGTTATTAAAGTTGGTTTGTTATGTATATACATATGTGTAAGCTGTGTGGCATAATGAATGGCAGTGTCATCGTTTTTCGTTGTCATAAATTTGCCTCACGCTTGGCGTTTGAATATTTTAATGAAGCCGCAAGTCAAAGTCCCGGTCGTAATAACAAATATCGGCATTTCCATTATCCTCATGTGCAACTATTGTTCTAAGTAATTGATTTGGATGACTAGGAAACATAAACAGAAAGAGAATACATCACAGAGGATTGAGGTGCAGTTTGAACAACAAAATTAATTTAATGAAAAATTAAAAGTCGAAGGCTGATGTTTTTCAATTAATTTTTAAAATGTTGGATTTTTACTTTATTTTGGAGACCATTAGGAGTGGAAGGGGAAATAATAATTTATCAAATTAAAATAACCCTTTGTGAACTTATATATAGGTTTACGGGAAAAAAACGATAAAATATATATAAACACTACATTTTCTATTTAATTCCATTATACAAAAATAAATTTTAAACAAATCTCAAAATTATTTCTAAAATAAATTGGTTTAAAAAAAAAAAAAAAACCAATTTTTGCGAATTTTTTAAATTGTTCAGATTAAAAACTAGAGTTTTAACAAAATGTCTTTTAAAAAACTAACTCAAAATCTTATATTCGTACAATTGTGCAAACGTTTAAAGACTTTTGAAAGTGGTCAACAACGAAAATTCACAAATAACCAAATGTTGCATTTGTAATAGAACATGATTTGGTTACTAAATTCAGATTTGCAATATTTGTGACTACGTTAATTACAGTACCTCAATATTTTTGTCAACTTTTTTTGTTTTACAATTGTAGACTTCGAGGAGCTACAGATCCCTGGAATCTTTGCATAGTTACATAACCGATTGGTCAGGTGTTTAGTAGGCTGAAAAAAATGACAAAGAGGAGCCGCGTGTAAAAAGAGAATGATGTATACGCGAATTAAGTCGCGTATAACATGGCGTTGGATGTGCGGGAGGCGGCGGAGAACAAGTCGCTAAACGACATTCCAATCTGGGCATCCGCAGCGCCACCCAACGGTAACTGACACACAACACCCTTTTCTTAGGCTCGCGATTGCTTTACTGTCGCAAACCTTGTCTACCTTTGCCCTATCTTTTCTTAACGTTTAACGGCTTACTGACCTCCGCAACTCTCATTTACGGCCTTATATTTGTTTTCACGCTAATTATGGAACAAACTTATGTAACATGTACCGCTGAAATCAAATATAAATTGGACATCAGCAAAAAGTTTGACAAGAAAATGTTACTTGTGTAATAGAAAATATTTGTCGAATAAAACAAATAAATTCAGACCTAAATCCCTTTAAAAATGTAAAACTAAACAATTATTTCTGTACAATTTCTTCTTCGAAAGACAGTATCATAAGTTTTTTTTATTTTACTCGTTTGATTGGTGAAACTCAATTTTAAATTGTTGTCAAAATATTACGTTTGTTTCACTTCATAATTTTGAATTAATATAAGTATATCACACACAATGAAACACACTTTTCAAATTTCCGTTTAAATGAAGTTTTAAGACAAATAACATTTTTGTTAAATACAAAAAAAATGTTTTTTACAAAAATGAGATAGCAATTTTTTCTGATCTTTTTAAAAATGTTAATAAAAATGAATTGTTTATATTAATATTTCGTAGCAAGACATAAAAACAAAGTTTTAAACATTTTACAGATGTTTTAGTGGAATTTTTAATTTTTTAAGCGTGATAATAGATTAATCAAGAAGGTCACTCTCGTGTTTGACCCGTTTAAATTTGGGCCAAAAGAACGAGATAATGATTGCAATCTCAATTACGCACGTTTAATCACACAGATAAGTGTAATTAATGAAAAAAAGTAAGATTAAATTCAAAACACTCCCTTACAGTTTTATGTGCAAACACCGGTTCAGAATAAACGTTCATATTTATTATTAGCTACCTGCACTTTTCCCCGAATGATTATCCAGTGAATGTAATGTGCGGTAAGAAATCTTGCAACTAACGTCAATTAAGTGTGTCACGTTATGTTAATAATAATCAATGTCTATGCACTAATCATCATAGTTGCGAAACGTGAATTTAACGTGAAATAACCGACTCTGGTGGAAAAAAGCTTTTCTTCGCTTTTGACTTAACATAGTAATAATTTTTTCTTGCTTTTGCTGGGTAAAATCCAATTTGTTATTTAAAAAGAGTAAAAAATTTAATGAATTATTTTCAAATATTATGTACTTTGTAAAAATGAAGACAACAAAGACCGTTATCTTGTGCTAATTTGATTAATTTCTTAACGCAGAAGTCATCTTGAATTAAATGATCGTTACATTTGACCAATTGCTCATTCAGTCTATACTCTTAGCTATCAAAATTTCAATATTTGCCTTCTTTTTATTCGATATAGTGTGAAGATAAATACTCGATAATTTTGTATAGAATTTGACAGTTTGTGCGGGACTTTCATCATGACAATAACTTATTATGGTAAAATTATTTTAATTATTTTTTTAAATTTTTTAAAAAAATTCGTCTGAAAAAAATATTTCGGTAGTGCTGAGTTTTGTTTAACATTTATTGAAAAATAATTGCGCTTTTTTTTAGTTTTGAGTTGACTGATAATAAAAAAGGTTCTTTTCTTTGTTTTTTAGTTTTGGTGTTTGCTGCACTTTGTATCAATATTTCACTTCAGTATACACCTTTTTTAACATGTTCAGAAGGCTCACCAGCACCAATACAAGTTAGATATGCAGATTGTACACAGTTTCCCTGTAGATTTAAGAAAAATAGTTGGTATTCAACTCATGATATTATTTCAACTGTGGATTTCATTGCAGGTATGATTATTCAAAAAAGTTTAATTGATAGATTTGTAAGAAGTATTTTAATTAAGATAACAAAATTTGAAAACTTAATTTTAAACTTACTTATTTTTGTATTCATATGGGACAGAATATTGTAGAACTTTTTTTTTTAAAATCATAAAATTTTGTTATTCAAATAAATGTTGGAAACATTTTAAGTAAATAATTTAATGAATGAATTTTTCATTAAACATACTCTTTTTGATAAATTACGTTTTTAAGCATATTTTGCTAAAATTTACAAATGTGCAAAATATATTTTTTTATTGAAAAAATCGCACTTTAAAATGTCAAACGTATACCATTTGTGCAAAAAATAAATTAATTCCACAAAAAACGAAATATGTCAAGTCAACGGGTTAACAATTTTGTTGGAAAATTATTTATATACAAAAATTCCAATGAAAATGAACAAAATTACTTTAGTTATTATACACTTTTTCTTAAATATTAGACAAACTAATTTATTTTAAATATAAAAATAAATATGTATTTAAAAAAAAAATTAATATCAATAATCAAAAAAGAATATTTTGATTAGTAAAAAAATGTTTAAATTATAATATCATGGAGATAAATATTTTACTCACTATTTTACTCAATGTTTTTCAGCTATAGTTGTTAAATCTGTCAATTAAAGTCTAAAATTTGAGAAAATTATCTCATGACTGAAAATCTAATTGTAAAATCTGAAATAATGTAAATTCAGTAAAAATCTAATTGGAAAATATTAAAAACCTTCTAGTTGTTTTTATATTGCTTTCACGTTTTTTGTACGCAATAATAATGTGACAGAAATAATTGTAATATTTGTACGTATCATAATACAAAGTAATTTAATGAATTTTAGCAACTGATTCTCAAGACTTGGTAATTCAGGCCGAAGCCAAAGTTTATGGATCTTATAAAACTTTAGCGATTAAAGAACGTAATTGTCCATTCATCAAAAACCGAAGATGTCCTCTAAAGGCTGGTGACGATGTGGAATTCACATATAAATTCAACATTCCATTTTATACTCCTAAAGCAGATGCTTTCATAAGGATTTCGATTTATAATGAGAAAAAGGAACAGCAAACTTGTTTTGAAATGGTGGTCTCTATTGTATGATTGATTTTAATGTACAAATTTATTTTGATTAAAATGAATTGTAAAACTACAACTGTACTGTGCACTTTTAAATTATAACTTGTTGTACACAGAAAAGTCCTATTTACAAGTTATTCGTGAAGTGGGCCAAGTTAAGTTTTGTCAAATAAATGAAGAAGCTACAATATGATTTAAAAATATCATATTTTTTGATAAATTTAGGGATTACCATTTGAGGCCTGGAATTTTTTGACCCCCTAGAAGCTCTCAAGGGGTTATTTTTGCCCTTTTTGTATTTTTAGTGTTTTTTCATTTATATTGTTAATTATCAATTTTTATGAAATATAAATCTTAAATGCAATATTCATGACTGTAGAATCTATAAGTTATATATAGTTCACCATTTTATTTGAGAAATAGTAAAAACAAAAAAAAAACAAAAAAATGTGTTTCACGTGTGCTGAAATTGATTATTTTCTATATCCCAAAATTTATTTTTAAATTAATTTGTTGGCACTAGTTAAATTTATTTAGAAAATGAATAAAATTACATTTTTATTACTAAAACTAACAAAAAGGAACAAAATTAATTCTTTCCGGCTTTACGTCATATCTGATGTATAATTAAATGAAAATTTATTTCTTGAAAAGAAACTGTATAATTTATATAAATACAATTTTCTTTTTTTATGATTTCACGAGTAATTTTGTATCCAAGATTTTAAAAAGTATTATAAAACAACTGATTAATTATAAACAAATGAAATATGTTTTTTTCGTTGTGGTGGTCAAAAAATTTCAGGCTGCAATGGACCAATTTACTTCAAATTGTGTGGAGTTATTTTTTAATCTTCCAGGAAGTTGGTACCATAGAGATTTTGTCAAACTTTTAGTTTATTACTTGTTTAAAAGCAAACAGTGTTGTACTTTTTTCGGTGTAAAACATAAAAATATTCATAATCAAATGTCGATATTTTGTTGTATATGTGAAAATTGTAAAATCAACTTATTCTACTAATTAGTCAGATTAATTATGAAAAAAACTAGCATAATTCGAGCCAATTCTCATGAGTACATACGAAAATATCTAGACCACGGTAAACCACTGCAAATAAAAAATATTTTTAATTTGTTTATAATTAATCCGTTTTTTTAAAAATATGTTTTACAATTTTTCATGAGAAATTAATCTTTGAATAGTAACAAAAAAAGGGTGCTTTTATCTTATTTATGTAAAGTTTATAGTTTGTTGCGTCTAATATCACAGAAACACATACAACTATTTTAATTAAAAAAAACTTGTATGCAAATTCTGTAAGAACAAGCAGCAAGTTTAATTAAAAGTAATACTTCATTTTATCAGAAATTATGAGAGAGCACCTCTCAAAGGATTCGTAATTAAGACATCAAAACACATTGGAAATAATAATTTTAACATCAATGTTGCTGCTCTAATATCAAATAATTACTTAAAAATTATTACCTGGCAGATAATAGTATTACTGAATTTTACGGAATGATTAAAAATATAACAATAATTTGTGTTATGAAGTATAGATCTTATTGATAAATACGTCGTGGACACACGTACGTTAAATTAGTCATAATAATTACTTCCAATACTTGCTCTAAATTATGTATGAAAAATTAACAATTTTCTGTTTATATAGATTTTATTTGCAAAGATTTTATTTATCAAGTAACAGTTTATTGGAGAACAACAAAAAAATGAGAATAAACAAATAGAAATTGAAAAGACAATAAAAAAAAGACTATGCAAAGATTTTTTGAAAGATTTTAAGGGATAAAATACCAAAAGACTTAAATGATGCAAAAATTGTTTTAATTTAGTCATGCCAGAATTGACAAATTAAATCTAGAATTTTATAACTGAAGTAATGGTAGTTTTTAATATCAAATGATTTATTATTAAAATGTTTTTTTCACTCTTCTACTTACAGTAAAGTATTAAATTACTCATTAAGTTGTACAGAGTATTGTATCAAATTTTTGAAATGAATCTGTTCATTTCATTCATCTGTAGTGATATCAATGAAAAATAAATGATTAATGATTTAAATTAAGTAATGGTTTACTTTAAATTGGCATTAAAATATAAAATTACTAGTACTGATAAGGTTATTTATTAAAATAAAATTAAAATACGACAAATTAAGACAACTATTCTGAAAGCGGATATGAGTCAATTATTCATTCGTATATTCGATCGCATATATAAAGACAAATTTGTTCTCATTTTAATTACATTTGTACTCAGTGACAACACAGTCTTCTTAATTTTGTATCATGTCGTCGTTCCTGTACCGTAAGTATAATTATTAACGATTTTTAATATCTAACTATGAACAAAATATAAGTTTTAAACTTTTATAAGGATATATTTTTGAAGCAGAATTACGAGAAAATTTTAAAAGTTATTTTGCTTTACATGTTAAAGGTATAGGAAGAAAGATGTTTATAGCGAGATCGGATATAACGAGCTTTTTAATTTAATTTAAATTTAAAACTAATTTCATAGATGTTACTCAAATCGTATATGAAAATGAAAATATTGATGCCGATTTGCATGTAAATTTTGATTTAGATGAATACATTTTGATTTTGGTAAAAATATAATTGTAAAAATTTGTCATTTAAAATGATGAATTAAATCTGGTTGTACCAGGTATTGAAGGCAGAAACTTTATTGACTTTGGATAACTATTACGATTATTTTACGAAACAAAATTTGGCTGATGAAAATGATAAGTTTTTCTTCCATTAATTGAAACTCAGAAACATTGCTGAAGAACATTGAATTAAAACTAAGAAAAGAAGTGAACAAGTTTTACTTTGTAATTGTTAAAACAGTCAGCACAATGTTAAATCAATTATCATATCAATACAAATTAATTGCTTTCTGATTTTACACACCTCAAGAACGAGCATATTTTGACGGTCTCTTGAAGCTCGTTAAAAACGTTTCCGACTTACACATAAAAATACTTATGTTTCTGTCAATATTCATTATTTTAATGAAGATCTGTATTATATAAGTTTTTAACATTTTTAAGAAATTGTCTTTATTTTTGTTTTGTTTTTTTCCAGGATATGATGAACTAGACATCAATTTTTGTTCAACTCTTTCATAAAATTGTAGTGTCTAAAAAAAAATATTTAGCAATTTATAGTTCATAGCCTGGACGTGTATTGTTTACAACAATTATCGAAAAAATTTTGTTTTTGAATAATAAATATTCTCGAAGTATTTATAAAAATATTAATGTCTTCAACAAATATTATACAATTTATAACAACTGAAAATTATTTATGTTTATATAGTAAGCATTATTGCTGCATTTTGTGTATCTGCATCCCTGCAAGATGCAGGACACCCCGCAGTTGTGTCCTGCAGAGGCTACCCTCCACTACCAAGCAAAGTCAGCATTCGAGGGTGCACTGGTACTTACTGTCACTTCCAAATTGGACGATCTACTGTTTATGGAGAAATAGAATTTACACCAAGTAATTATTTTTTTGTTTTATTTCCTCTAGAAACTTCATCAATATTGAATGCAACGAAGTTTCGAAATGATGTATTATAATAACTTTAATAATTTGAATGCACATTTTAATTATGGAATTCTTGTAGGAAATGACATCGCCGTACCTGATTTAGAATTTTGGGCATACAAATACTGGGGTGTTTTTGTTAAAAAATTGAACCCAGGCAGTAGTTTCAATCCCTGCTCTACTTTTGAGCCAAAACAAAACGCTACTTGTAGTTTATCTCAGGGACAAAGTTATAAGAGCTTAATTGAATTTCAAGTTCCATGGGAAGTTCCAAGTGGTTATGCAGATATCGAAATTTGGTTGAAAAACAAAGCTAATGGTGCCATAGAAAACTGTTTCCGACTGCAATTGAACTTTTATTAAAATTCTTCTTTACAATGTTGTTAATGGTATACATTTGTTACGTTGTATACAAAGTAAAATGATTTTAATAAATATGTAAGAAACAATTTACCTGTCTTTCTTGACAAAATTAAATATTTTATTCAATTCCTTTGACTTTGACAGCATTTTTTTAATTTGTCTTAGGATTCATGAAGTTAAAAGTATAAACAAACAAACAAACAAAAGTAAAATTACGATCTGATATTTATAAATACTGTCTATAATTCTGATATAGCTATCTAAGTTTAACTAAATAATTATTATTTTATACGTTTTAAAACAGATAAGATAGCAGCATTATTGCTATCAAATTATTGTCATTAATATTGATTTATATGATAGAAGTTCGCCATTTATAAAACATTTATAAAATTAATGTAACGTAAATACTATTCTTGACTGTGATTAGCAGCAATTATAAACTGTAAAACTCAGTTTTGGAGACATTTTTATTGTTTTTGAGTTTGTAAGAACGTTTGAAATTTGAATAAGTACTTTTTGAACTGTATATAACAATGTAGGGAATTGTAATTAACTCTCTAACCCCGCAACCTATAGAATATTGTTATTAATTACATTTTCTTAAATAAAATATTTCACTTTATCAGTAAATGATTTATCTTCTGCAAATAACAAAATTTAAACATAAAAATATGACATACAGAAATTCTATCGTCTTTAGACAAACTTATGATCATTTGAGTTGAAGTATTATTAACAAAAATAATTTTGTGTATATTATCGTTTTGCTCATTAAATCGGGTATAACTAGTATTTCATTAAATTAACAACTTATCTGTTTATAATTAGAATTCAATTATATTGATGTTTTTATAATATTTGAGTTTTTATTAAACTAATTTAAATTCCATAACATAGACTTTTATACTATACAATATGCATACAAATTAAGTCAGTTTTTGTGTTTTATAGTAAGCATCATTGCTGCATTTTGTGTATCTGCATCTTTGCAAAAGGCAGGATATCCTGCAGTTGTCTCCTGCAGAGGCTACCCTTCATTACCCGTCAAAATCATCATTCGAAATTGCAATGAAAATTGGTGTAAATTCACAATTCGAAGGTCATTTATTCACGCAGAAATAGAATTCACAGCCCGTAATATGTCGCTCAATTTATTTTAGTTCTTGTGAAAAAGAAACTCTGAAATGTGTTCTAAGAAAAGATAATATTTGTGAAATTTGTATAATTCTTGATAATTTTGTAGAAAATAAAATCTTCAGAGATTTCTAGATAGAAAATATGGATTTTATAAGTGAATTTGGAAATTGCTTTTTATTAACAACAACAACAACAAAATGACAACAACAAAAATCAATTTTTCATTTTTGTGGCTTTTGTTTTCAACATTTTATATTTAACCGGATGAAAATTATTAGCAATTAGTGTTATTTTGTTTTCAAAATAAAAAATCGAAAATTAAATATATTGTTTTCAAGCAACCCTGGTGGCAAATGGGTTAAAAACTAATTTTATTTCAGTCTTGAAAATTATTTTATTTAATTTAAAAAAAAAAATCTCTTTTTTTTTAGAAAATGACATTGCCGTACCTAGTTTATAATTTTGTGCCTACAATTATGGGCATTTTTGTCGAAAAACTAAACCCAGGTAGTGATTTCAATGTTTGCTCCACTTTCGATCCCCAAACAAAACAAAACTTGTAATTTATCTCCAGAAAACACGTTCCGAGCCCAATTGCAGTTAGTTTAATTAATTTTTTCCAGTATTATAATTAATTTTAATTTGTGAATCTCCATTAAATGTTGTAAATAAATATTACAAAAATTGAAACAAACCTGTTTTTCTTAGGCAAATAAAACAATTTTGCTAAATTTAGCAAAAATTCCTTTAAATCTGATAGCGTGGTTTGTATATATTTCTCAATTATATAAAAACATTGAATAACTTGATTCTTTAAAGGCAAAAGCTATAATTAAAAAGAAAATTATATATGACAAAAAAAGGAGGTTCCAGTTTTGACAAATTAAATAAGCAATAACACGAGTTAGCCAGTGAAATCAAAGCATTGTGATTGTTAGAAAGCCGCGAACGAGTGAAATCACTCGCAATTCGACGGCGTAATGGAATAATATTTAAGTCGTTAGTCCATTTAATTGCATTGACAGTAACTTGGAGGAAAATGTGGAAACAGCCACACGCAATTCTTATATTTATACTTGGAAATGTATTTGGAATGTTGATTTCTGATTTTTCCATTTTTTTGACTTAAACAACTGATTTGATTAATTATACAAAAATATTTTATAATGTACAACTAATTACCTCCAATTTGTTTCCCAAATAAATGCTATTTTAATATTAAATTGAGAAGTTACGTTATTTTACTTGAGATACAATTTTGTGAGAAAAATAATAGTTTTAATCGTTTTGTTGTAAACGCCAAATCTTTGTGTAGTGAACTCAAAATGTTTTGATTCATTATTTGGTGCCAGCGACCAAACACGACCTATCCTCGCAAAATATACCGTTACTTATTATCAGCGAATGATCATATGATCAGTATCGTTTGAACCAGGACAATTGTGCGAGTGATGAATATTGTGTCAACTTGTGAGCATCTATACACATAAATACTCTGCGTAATGGCGAGATGTCAAATATAGAAAAGAGACAAAAAGAGTATATTTTTGGGTTCTAAAAATAATAAAGCAAGTTTTTTCGTTTGTTTTCTGCTTAAAAATATTTCTAACAAACTTTTTATCAAAGTTTTAAGTTTTTAATATCAAAACCTCAGAATTCATCTTAAACGATGACAATTTTTGAAAATTTACAAGAATTAAAGATATTTTCAAATTATGCAGGATAACAATTTGGCTTATAACGCAAAAATTATTATAAGTTTGAGGTTTGCTTATAGAAACTTGGTAAAAACTTGCATTCAAATTCGCGATCTGAAAAAATATATGCAAATCAAGAAAAAGGATGAGACGCGAGGTAATCCGTCTAGTTCTAAAGGCTGCGAAGATTAATAATCGGCAATATTTTACA
>JABFPM010004853.1:0-12044 GCA_022817325.1 Idris sp. 1 HC-2018 | reverse complement strand
TAATTTTAAAGACTGTTTATAATAACTCTAAATACAAACCTGAAATGTAATTCTGAAAGAAAGATGAAAAGCTTTTCTAAATACTTTTTATTTGAACATGCAGAAAAGAAATTTAAGATTTGTAATATTAATTATTTTTAATTTGAGCCAAATACGGTTAATACATTGTAGAATTTTTTGATTTGAAAAATGATTCTTCGAAGATTTTTTAATCTTTCAATTTATATAACACTTACCATCAGTAAAGAGTAATATATATTAGAGGTTGGTGGCCATATTGATTGCGCACAAATGATTTACAGTTTTACAAAAAGCATTTAATCGAAGAAAAAAATTGATTCAAATAAAAATTAAAGAAAAACTGAAAACATTATTATTAAACTTTTAACAAAGTTTCTATTCATATTTTTTAATTATTATTTACAAATTTTTAATTTATCATTAACAATTAATATTGAAAAAGAACAAGGAAAAGTTTACGAAACAAAATGTGTAATGTTAAGAAAAATTTGATTTACGTACAAAATCGAATTTAATGAGAGTAATCATATTTTGTCTTGAAAATTTCATTTGGTTTGAGCACACACCAGATGGTCAAATATGGAAGAGAATCAATAATAGACATGTAATTTGAAATTCGAAGTAGCTAAACTTTCTATAGCTTCCCATACAATGACATTTAAAGAATCCCAAGAATTGAGTTAATTTATAACTGTTTTATAGAATTAAATGATGAAGTATAAATTTCAATTAAGATAAATTTAATGTAACCCTTATTTAATTGAACTTTGAATAAGATGAAATTTAAAAAAAAAATTGTTTTTAAATTTTGGGGAGATGATATTTTTAGTTAAACTAAAGGATAAATATAAATCGATTGTAATTCATTCGTATAAATATAAGTTTATTTACATTGCAACAGATCCTTATACGAGTGTAGATTATTCATAGGTGATCGTAGATTTGAACACCTATATGAAATAATAAAAACGTCGTACTTTGAGCTTAACGTTTCGATAAAAATTACAAATAATGTACATTTTAGTGCATTATTTTCGTGCACGCAAGAGGCACCAGGGTTTTTTATGGTTTCCTGGATAAAATCACTAGACAGTCCATTGATAATTTGGTTTGCAATTCAATTCATCATTTTTACCACAATGTACAATTAATATATATATATATTTTTTGCGATTGCACAGTTGACTTATCTAGCATTATAATAATAAAACTGAATAAAATGTCTTTAAATATTTTGCGTTATATGCGATTTAGAACTTTTATTCTTTTATACATATTGCATTATTAAAACACATATCACGAAAAATATTTAATCACAGAGTTACTTCTTATTTGTTCCACGATTCTATAAAATCTGGTAACAGGACAAATAGGAGCTGACAATTAGGCGCCGGGACATTTAGGCGCCAGATAAGAAATTTTAGGTTAATAAATCTAATTTAATCAAATATAAATTTTTGTTATATTATTTTAAAATTTGTTTATATTTATATTTAAATTGATTTTTTAAAATATTTTATACATTTTTTTAGTTTTGTATTTTTGTAAAAGTAGAAAATATAAACAGTGATTATTCAGATAAAGAATAGATGTAAATAAGCAGCATTTTTATGGATTTTAAAGTTAAATTTGTAAATATGTGTAAAATAATTATTATTGTTGTTTAATTTATTTATTATAATATTATTTTGTTATATATAAAATGAATTTTAATACTATTTATGTATATATTTATATTTGTTTAAAACTAATTAGATGTATTTTTGTACAAATTGGCTGTACTGAATTGTTGCTCTACGATTATCAATATTACTTGGAAATAAATATGAATTTGATTGTGTAACTATTTATTTTTTAAAAATGTATTAATATGTAGAAAATTTTTATACTGGCGCCTAAATGTCCGGTGTCTAATTGTCAGCACCTATTTGTCACGTACCTATAAAATCTATACTTTTTCAAGAAAAAAAGCGATAATGTGTTATTATAAAAATTTAATATCAAAAGAGGAAACCTCTCATTGAAAAATGCTGGAAAAGTTCCTGCAAGGCCATTTAAATATGTAAAAATCTTTTTTTTTCACAAGAAATTCAGATTGCAATTGCATTATGCTCAAACAATAATAATAAAGCTACAAATATATACTTTAGTTCAAAACAAAAAAGAATAAAATAAGCAGTTTTAATACTTGCTTTTACAATGTACACATTAGACACAATATGTGCAATCTGAATTTCTCGGGATTGCGTTCGATTGAACAAATTTTTTTAATTGACTAACTCGAAGAACTAAGTTCAAACGCGTAAACGAATAATTATAGGAACGGTTTACGCTAAAAAATACAAGTGTCATATTGCGAATTCTCGAATCCTCAATTTAAATTGCGGCTTTTAAGAAGCAATATAAAAAAATGAGCATTGCAAACTGTGTACTCAAATATAAACATACATGCGCAGGACTGAAGCAAAAAAATGTTGATCAAAAAAATGGTTATATTCGAAATATAACTTAAAAATTTGAATCACAATTTAAAAATTGAAAACAGTTTTTTCAAAAAGGAAATCTTTTCAAGTTGATATTAAACATTAAAACTTGACGAATAAAAATTAATAATTAAAATTCGTGTTATATAAAAGTGTATTTACATTAAAGTACACTTAAATACGACATCGAGTGTCAAAAACAATTACAGTTAAACATTACAATTGTAAATCGTAATGCATAAACAATTTTCAATTCTCATGAATTAAAAATTAGCCATTTCTTTTGAATGACCTTCATCGAAATCTAATTGATTCGAACACAATTGATTAATGATGAAAAAGTATTGCAATTTTATATGACTAATAAAATTGACAACTACACAAATTTTACACAATAAAAAGTTAATTTATAGAAAAGGTCCATCTTTGTTACAAAGATTTTTGAATTTTACTGAGAGTTAAAGAAAGAGATATATTTATATAGTTGTCTTGGTTTGGATTCCAGGCCTAGGATTTAGGGATTTTTTCCCCTCGATTATTCTATGTTCAGTGTAAAAACATATGTACTTTGCGGGAAAATTGATTTTGAATATGGCACCGATGAAAAAATGTTTTTCGGTCCAAGGCGATAGGTTATGGGTGCGGCCTTCTTTGAGGCTCGGGTGTATAAGGCAATCGAATGTGCAGATGCTGCGGACTACCAGGCACAGAGCAACTTTCAGAAAGTTTTCTTGGCGGTGGCTGAGGTGGCGATGGTGAAGCGTACCTAATCAAACATAATAAACCTTTTTAAATTACCTTAAATTATTTAAGTACTTTTGTAAAGTCGCCTAGTTACAACTATCATTATTTTTAATGAGGGATTCAAATGATGTTTTAACACTCTATTAAAAATGCATTCAGGAAATTGAAAGTTTCAATTATTGCATATTTTTGCAAGTCAAAATGTATAGACTTTGTGTCTGGACCATGGTTTCTTTTCCACCCTTGGACCTAACTTCAGAGTTCACTAAGATGGTCATATTTCTAGAAAAATCAATTTTTGTTAAAAATCTAAAGCTATGTTGTTTTAAACCTATTGTTACATATGCGTACCAATTTTTAACCCAAAATATTAAAAATTGACGGATTAGTCCCACTTTTAGTGAAATAAAATTTTATAAAAATAACTACAAAATTAAAAAAATATCCTAATACATTTACTTCCTTCTTTTACAGTTTTAATTGGAGTAATTAATATAAATTGAGATTTTTAACTAGTTTTTTAACATTATAAATAGAACAAAATTATCAATATTTCTTGAAATCATCAGTTTTTATGAAATCTCATTTTACAAAAAGTACGACTAGTCCATTAATTTGTAATATTTTAGAGTAAAAATTGGTTCGCACTTTTGAAAATATGTTTAAAACAACATAGCGTTAGCTTTTAAAAAAAATTGATTTTTTAGATATATGGCCATTTTAGTGAAATCTGAAATTAAGCCTAAGGGAGGAAAAGAAAACCTGATCCAGGCACAAAGTCTATGTATTTTGACTTGCAAAAATATGCAAAATCCAAATTTCCAAGCCTCTCAAAGCATTTCTTACGAGAGTCCAAAATCACTTGAGTCCTTCCTTAAATTGTTTAAGAATCAAGTTATTTTTGTTGCAACTTCTTCAACTTATTCAATTGAAAAATTAAATATCACCTTCGAGAAAACGAAGGAGACTGTGTGTCCAACAGATTTCTCCTGAGCGCCAGTGGTGATTCGCCCCGACTTAATCTTGGCGGTGGTTCTGGCGAAGCCGCACGGTCGCCACCCAATCTTAGTCTCACGTAAGAAGCGAAGCGCTTTTTCACCGACTCCTTTGACCCAACGTGCTGCACGTTTGGCGTTGCTGATTCCTGATTCATTCTAGATATCAACTGAGGACTTACGGAGCCCTGGTTTCTTTGAGTCGGAGGCTCTGATGGAAATCTAAAAAAATAAAAATGCCCAAATTTGAATCTAACCAGTTATTACTGGTTAAAAAAAAGATTTTCAGAAACTGAACCGGCTTTTACCTTCGTCGATTAACCATCGGACTACCGTAAATGTTTTGCTGACTCTGAGGCACTGTTGAAACTGAACCTAATCGTTGCACAAAGGGAGAGTACCGAGGATTTTCACAAGTAAACTGTACCACGTTTGGAGGGTCGACGTTTTCTCTCCGCCAAGGAGAGTAGTCTCGGGCAAATGGGCTCAGCGATCGCGGGCCCCTTTGCCAGCGATCTTCCCGATCCTCGTATCTCCCATACAACGGCGAGTTTGGTCTTCCAGGGTCATTTAAACTTGCATTTTGTCTACAAACACAATAATCTAATAACTTTTTAAATCGTAGGTCAACTCGAGACCCAGTTCACACAAAATTAAAATATAAGACAAAAGAAAAATAAAAGAAATAAAAATAAGAGTGAATTCGGAAAATAATGTAGCATTTATTGCATAAATTTTTACATATAATATAATTTCATTCATAGATTAACAACTAACTGTGTAACAATCAAGGCTTAGTACAAGATTACAATAACCGATAAACTTGTTTTTCGAGAGGAACTATCGTTTTTCATAAGGGACTGTGCATAAATTAAGTAAGATTTATGGATTCTTATGAGGGGGAGGATAGGGGTCAACATGTTTTCTTACGTAATATTTTTTTAACAATTTTTTTAATTTCGTGCTAAATCGATGTTATGGTTACCTGAAAGTGTGCAACTTCAGACGAGAGAGTTCTTAGTACTTTACATATTGGTACAGTGTAATATCATAAGATTTTACCAATTATCGACTCAGTAGAAGATTGGATATCAAATCCTTGGATTCCAGAATAGCAGTTTTATTAGTTCTATTCTTTATTACTGAAAATGTTATTATTTATCACTATAAAGAATTTAATTTATTGTTAACGTTCTGAATAGATATATAACATCCTCTATTTCAATGTGATTTGTAAAAGACTACAAATAAAATTATAATGATTTAACTAAAACTTTTTTTTGATGTAGGAAAGGGGGGGATATTAATTTTGGTTCAAAATCGTCTTACGTAATTTAGGCATAGCCCCTTAATTTATGACAACAGTGTGCAGGTATTTATGACGAGATTTACATTTTTCTAGACAAACAAATAATTTTTTATATTATTTACTGCTGGCCAAAGTTTGGGTAAAATCTTACCAAGTCATTTAAACAAATTTAAATTGATGTAGATTCGTCATTTATATAGATAATTACAAACACATTTGAGCAATTTTATAGATAATTTGATATTAAGCGTACAAAAATTGAAACTTTTCTGACTGAGGGCACATCCTTGAGACCATTTATTTTGCTTCTTTGGGGTCTTTTTTGGAATCTAAAATTTTTTAGCAATTTTACATACAATTATGTTACAGCAGTACAAAAGATCGAATATTTGAAACTTGAAGCATATCTTTAAGACCATTTTTTCTTTGTTCCTTGATCTTTTAAATACAAGAAAAATTTTGGCCTAAGGAAAATTTAAAGGATAACACTCTTAAAAATGTAATTAAATAAAAATTGTTTTTACAGCTAAAATGAAATTATCTGTACTCATATATATTTATGTCAGGGTTTTATTTGAAAAGCAAAATTATATTAGTGACATGAATGTTTGGAATTATATTTTGGATATTTGTTTTGATATTTTGGAGGTCATGCACCGTGATAATTTTTTTAGCGGGTTATTCTTGCAAAAATATGTGTTCTTCACTTTACTGAGTCGATTCGAACTCTGAGGCAAATGGAAACTAGACGCAAAGTTCGTACTAGAAAAGTTATCATAAGTTCGAGAAATCGAAGCTCGCGATAACAAAACTAACAAAATCGAGAATCTTAGCTCGGGTTTTCCTATTACTAGTTGTGGAAATTATATTGACTTGTAAATATATATAAGTAATGATGGTACTTTAATAAATAATATAAGAAGAACATAGGGTTTATTTAAAATGGCACCATCGTTGCGGTAAAAAAATTACGAAAAAAAAGCATTTTTTTTATTTTCCTGTAGCTTTTCATCATTTCTTGTATAACTAACCTGGATCCGAAAAACAAAAAAAAAATTGATACCAGCAACTAAATAAATAACGAAGCTACATCAGTAAAAATGTGTTAAAATTTGTTGCAATTACTAGAACTTTTGACAGGCAGTGTATGACGATCTTCTCATGAAATCACAAAACGTCCATTTCTTATTATAAATTATAAAAAACAATGCAATTTTTCCTCTGCATAAAATTGTCAATTACAATAAAAGAGTTTTTCTAATAATGTAACAATTTTTTTTTAAAAACAACTGCCTATCGAGAAGCAAGTGAAATATCTCTTTATTCTAAGCCACATATCTCTTAAACTGTACCTAGATGAGTGAGACGTATCGTCCAGTCGGCCATTAGTTAAATGACGATTAAATGACGAATCCTGCTCATGAAATTGTCTAAAGGGCGAGGCAGATCTCATGTTTGCGTTGGGATCGTCGTTGCTGGCAGATAAAGCCCGGTTGATTTCCCGTCTGCGCAATGAGTACGGACTGTACGGAACGTAGCCGATGCCATTCTCGTGGTATGACGTCACGTAGGACGTGCCTTGGGGGTCTCTTGTGAAGGTGTTCTTGAAATACGATGCAGTGTCATGGTAGGCCCGCGTGTAAGGACTTGGTTTTTGACTCATCGCCGTGTGATTTTGACTTTCCGATGACCTGCAATTCCCATAATCAAAAAAAAATTATTACATTTTTCTGATAGTGTATTATGAGTACCTTTGAATTAGTAAAATAAAATAGTGGTAATTTTAAGGTAATCCTACCAATTTTGCAAAAAATGTTTAAAAATATTTTGTAGAACTAGTTTAATAAAAAATTTAAAAAATGAATTACTGAAATGTAATATTTTTAATGCTTATTCTTTGTCAAAGATTACCACAATTTTCTAGTTATGGTGTTAACTTGGTATTACTCAACACAAATGAGTTCTTGCATTTTAAATGTTAAAAACAATTTTAAATTCATGAAACGTAATCATAAAAGCAGCGTTTAATTTTTTTTTAATGTAAACCACCTTCATGAAAAAAATTAACATTATATGATTTTTATTTTAGTTTTTTTGTATAACACGAACTGACGTTTAAAATTAATGAAGCAGTAAAATATGTAATTTATATCACCAATTGACATTCTGCATAATTGATAAAACCATAAAATGCATACTTTTATAATTGTAAACAAAGTACACACCTTAATTTTATTAAATTTCTTAGTTATGCATTATGTCATTGGCCTGCATAATATGAAAAGCTACATCCATATAAAAGAGCTTTAAATAAAAGTAATTATTTAAATACCACTAAAGAAATTAGATCAAAAGAATTTTTTCTCTGCTTTTTTGGACATATTTTTGTTTTCTTTAACTCTTTTACTTAGGACAATAAAGAAGACGTTAACTTGTTTTAACTGTTTTAATTGCGCTGGAGCCCCCATAAAAAACTTTACACCTACACGAGAAGTTGAGTTAGAGTTGATTAAAATCATGCATTAAAATAATAAATTAGAACGAGGACATAAAAACAGAAAAATCTAAAAACATGGCACTGAAAAAGAACTAAAATATCCTTTTATATTACAATAAATAATAAATGACACTAAACGCGGGATAGATGATGATTAAAAAAAATTAAAACACAAAATAGTCGGTGAAAAATCAAATACTTGAAATAAATAAAAACGAATGCTTACCATGAGTAAGGGTTGAAGGGTGGGATGTATAACAGGCGCTTGCACAAACCAAACAACTCGAAATGAAAATTGGACAGAGATTTTGAGGTGCTCTTTTGTGTAGTTTTTAAATCTGGCTGGGGAATTGTTTCTATGAATTTTGTTTGTTTACAGTGGGAGGAGAAGGGAGGGGGAAGGACATTTTTGAGGATCAAGTCGGGATGCTACGTCGCGCTGTCTCCCTCAAGCTCAACGCTGTAACACAATTCAACACGCCCGCATACTTAAGTTGCGTCTTTTTCTTATAACAATTACACTTAAGATTCGAAATTATCATTTCAACTTGAATAATTACTTTTGTAATCAACAGAGTTTACGTAGTCCCGTTCTTTATCTAGATTTGAACAACAATAAAGATTAATTGTTTTGTTTCACTTTTGATTACGTTAATGTTACCAAATTACCTAGATATTAAAACCAAAACAATTTAGTTATTTTATTAGTCAAGGAACATGCCGTGTTTTAACAATTTTAAATATAATTTATATCGTATGCTTCGAGCAGCTTTTAAATTATTAAAAAAAATACAAATTAATTTATTTTATTGCAAACTTTGTTAACAATTAATTTTACGATTTCTAAATAAATAATCAAGTTTTTAAATGTTTATGCTTGAGGAGTATGAAAAAAATGTTTAATTAAACAGAAATTTGTTGACATCGATTATACTCTCTAATTTAAAACAAACACTACTGTATATAGAAAATAAAATTAGAAAAAAACAACAAGGATTTGTACAAAATTAAGATACGTACCTTGAATCAAGTTGTCGAACTATTTGAAGGAACCATTTATTATTCGTACTGTGCAACGACAAGTGATTGTCGTATTTTCGAATAAATGGGTGTTCCATGAGCTGAGGATACTTTGGTCGGTTTTTGTAATTTTTTGTAAGGCAACATTTGACAAAGTTTCGAAAATCTGTAGTAAAGGGTATTTCTGCAGGAAGTTGAGGAGGATCATCTTGTACTACTCTACTTAGTACCTACAATATGTAAATAATGTTAAATCAAATCTCCTAAATTTAAAAAAAAGTTAATATAACTATTGTATAAGTTACCTCAAAATCAGTCTTGCAATCTCGATAAGGAAATACTCCTGTAGCTAATTCAACTAAAGTTATACCCAAACTCCAAACATCAGCTCTGATATCGTAGTCGGGCTTTGTTGGATCTGGTGGATCTATTCTTTCTGGCTGCATAAACGAGAAAACAGTTAATATTTGTAAACATAATTAAAATAATTTAAAAGAAACAATTTAAGCTTACTGCCATGTAAGCAGCACATCCTGCACTTCTGGTTTTAGCTTTGCTATCTACAAGTCGACCTGATATTCCAAAATCGCACAGTTTAACACATCCTAATTCATCGAGTAGAATATTACTAGGCTTTACGTCTCTATGAATCACTCCGTGTTTTTCTTTCAGGTACGACAACGCTTTTACAGTCTGAAATATAAAATTTAATTTAAATAATTAGTATTAAGTTATTAAATTTCATTTTTAATTAGAAATTATAATTTATATTTCAAATTTAATTTTTTAACTGGTAGAACAAATTTTCAGTCTAATATTTTTATATTAAATAATATTTTGCCTTAAAAATTTCACGAAAATCCTAAAATTAGTACACAGTGAGTATAAAACAGGTGCGACGCTTTTTTTTAAATAGCTTATATTATTTGTTAATTAGGAATTTTCTGATTTTTTTCTTCAATAACTTTTTATGAGATATACAAAAGTCTACAAATTTGCAGAATTCATTTTAAGGCTATACTATTGCAAAAATTAAAAAGAAAAAATGTTTATCATGGGCAGATTTAAATTGGGTCTGAAAGGGTTAACATAAAATAGTATCAGTTGATTTTGCAAAGTGAATTGAAGAGTGTTGAAAGACTGCATAAATGGTGCAAGACTCACAGAGACAGTCACTTTTCCTAAAAAGTCTTCTGGCATGGTCTGCTGGCTTTTCTTTAATAACTTTTCCAAACACGTAGCCATGAGTTCCATACATATCCACACGTCCGATTCCGTAATAAAGCATCCCAAACATTGAACGATATATGGACAATCGTGGGACTTGAGCACTACGTCTAAGTCCATAATAATTCGCTTGTTTTCCTCGGAATTGCCGGAGCGACGCATCTGCTTGACCGCGATCACCTGGCCGCTGGGCTTGTGGCGCATTTTCACCACGTGGCCGCAGGTCCCGTTGCCCAATTCCCCGAGGTGTTCGAGGTCCTTCATGTCGGTGTGATACTTTTTGCCTTTGATGTTGAGAATGCCGTTCATTTTCATAATTTCCTGCAGCTTTGACTCAAACTCACTATCGCACGTTTTAGGAGGTAGCATGTGTGAAACTGGTAAATCCAGTTGCCGTCTTGGTCGAGTTGGTGTACCCATATCGCCGACTGAAAGGTCAAATTCATTTTAAATTAGATTTCTAAACAAATTTCAAGAAAAGTTTGATTTATTGTTCTTAATTGAAATAAATCCTTGCAAATTGCAACAAATTATGCATTTGAATCTGTTGTGTATGAGCAATAATCCTATAGCTATTTTTATTTTAGCGGTAAAAAATTGAAAAATTTGTGGCTGAGGACACCTTTGGGAACATCTTTTTCCGGTTTTTGGGCTTCTACAAGATTTTAAGGGTAACACTTTTAAATACGGTAAAAATAGCAATTTTATATACAATTTCATTGTAGTAGTAAAGAAATCAAAATTTTGAAACTCTTTAAGACTTTTTTTCCTTGTTTCTTAACTTTTTAAGCGCACAAAATATTTGGACCCAATGAAAATTTAAAGAGTGACACTTTTAAAATTGCTAACTAAATAAATGAAAAAACCGCTAAAAGAAAAACATCTGTACAATTGTTCTTATAAATACATATACAGGTCAAATTATATTTTAAATATTCTTAAATTCTATTGAAAATGTTTCATGTAAATATTCAACAAATATTTTCTATATTAAATGAATTTTTCTTTTTTATAGTGAATTATTAAATTTGATGTTGAAAAGCTTGAGTGCCAATAGGAACGGAAAGTTTAGTATAAACAAAAAAATTTAATCAAATTAAATAAACCTTAGTGGACACATATGTAAGTTTATTGTAAACTGACGTTTCGGATTGTGTGACAATCCCTCTTCAAAGCACATTATATAGCTAACTTAGTCACAGAAGTAAAAATTATAAATAAATTAATGTAAATTAATACGTCAAAAAATATTTTGTTGATTAAGTACGTCATTTTTAAACTACGAAAACTAGACTGAGAATTAATTTTAACTTTAGAATATTTATAACGAAGTGCTGTTGACAAATTTAATGATTAACTAACGGATTTCCGTTTTATTAAAATTAGATGTTATAAAATATGATAACATAATCATTCAAATAAAATAAATAATTATTTTAAATAAATTATAAATTACGAAATATAATACTCAAGTTATAGATATCTGAACGCTTGTTAACCGCGTTAACATTTTTTTGGATTCTCAGTGTATTTACTTTTGTGTTCTTTCAACCTTTGTTTTAGGTACCGTTTTGTCTGACCTATGTAAACCGATTTACAATCATTACAGGGAATGTTATATACCACATTGGATCTAAGTTCTAATTCATCCTTATCTTTGCATTTATCAAATATAATACCTGTTTTTTTATTATTACTAAAAACAGTATCAATATTTTATCCTCAGAAGTTAAATCAACACAATTTGA
>JABFPM010004852.1:0-12044 GCA_022817325.1 Idris sp. 1 HC-2018 | reverse complement strand
GGATTAATTGAGAAGCTGTCACAAATCCATGAGAACGGCGTCCGGTTAAAGCTGCTTCTTCTATATGATTTAGAAAATTTACACTTGTTCTTAAAGCATAAACTTCATCTCCTAGGTTATATCGCATGGAACCACCGATAAAAAATCCCGGATGCAAACACCAACTACATCCAAAATGTCCATTGTACTGAATCAGACCTTGCATGATAGGTCTTGCTTGACTATCAACGCAGCAACAAATAAGTGCCATTACAGCACGTCGAAGTTCTCTGTTGATTTGAAGTGAGAAACCATCTGCAAAATTAGTCATTCCTTCCACAAGTGGGGTCAAAAGTACATTCATATTTGGCTTTTGTTTACCAAAATATATCGCATATAGAAGTGGTGTTTTTAATCTTACTTTTGCTGGAATCTCGTTTACTATAAACTGAATAGGCCAAATTGAAGATTTAGAACTTTCAAATACAGGAGCTCCATCTGAATTAAATATTAAACTACAAAAGGTTTTTATCAACAAATCAATCAAAAAACTTGCAACGCATTTTCCAGATGCAATTTTTTAGTAGAGAGTTCTCTTAAATAAATGTAAATTTAAGTAAAAAGTTTTACTTTTTATAACATAAGAATCATTGCTTGACTAAAATATGACATTTTTAGGATCGCGGGTGGCATACTGCTTTCTTTCTGCCATATCCTAAAATTATTATAATTTCCTAAGATTATTATTATTTTCTCTCGTTTACTTATTTCATGGACAAAGTTAATATTTATAATAGACAACTGGATTATTATTATCATCAGTATTAATACTCACATTTAATATTGTTTCGAAAGTATATCACAAATTCACAAGCAATTTCTTCTTTTTCTTCTTGTAATGGCGCCAAATTCCTGGTTTATACGGCCAATGTAAACACAAGCAATTTGAATGCAGCGAAAGCACAGGGAATCGGTTAAAGTGAGACAACATATGAAAGGAAAGATAAAGACGGTACTTTTAATTTTTATATTCGTTTATTTCATTGATTTAGATAAAGACAAGAATACTTGAGAACGCACCAATAGGTTTGAGTACCACAGCGCCGCCACTCTTTTACTATATTGAATTGACTGAAAAACTGGACTGTGCGTGATAGATCGTTTTTCCCTCAATTTGCCAACAAAAAAAAACACGAATGCGTGCGATCAATCGTTTAAATTATTCTTGCGTCTTTTCAGAAACCAATTCTTGAGTATCAAGTATTTTTACTTTTGGTGAATTTATTAATTATATAATCAAAAGTTATTTACAGTTGAAGTGTGTGATTTAAAACAATGAATGTGGCGTACGTTTATGTTAAAAAACAACAAAGATATTACGACGTAAATGTCGAAGACATTGAGGATTTCGATGCAGAACGGTTCACAGCTGATCCAAAAATAGGAAGTAAAAAAGTCTTCAGAGTTCAATTACCACCACCTGAAGAGGTTGATGATTCGATCAGTGGTGACCTTGGAAACAAAAAAAGCGAAAAGAAGAAAAAGAAATCTGCATATATTGAAAAATGTCAAGTTTTAGCAATCGCAAGTAAGCAACTATGACAATCTTTGAACTTTGGTATTTTGCTTTGTTCTATTGATTTTAAGTGCAAACAACTTACAGTGTAAGACATAATGTTGAAGAAACTTATCAAGGTTGGGCAATACATAAAATACTTCTATTTTGAATCCTATTTTACATAGAAAATACTATTTTTTAATTTGTTTTGAAATATTTTTTTCTTTAACTATTTTTATTTTTTATTTTCTATTTTAATTTTTTTTAACTATTTAATTAAAATATATATTACAATAAGTTAATTGTCAACAATGCCAAATTCTTGTTGCAATCCTCTGAAAAAGGCTAAACATAACCGCGTTTACAAAAATTTGCACCTGGTGACTAATAAATGGAAGCCCATTTTTAGTAATTTAATTGGAAAATTTGTTTGCAACTCGTGTCATCGAACTATTAATAAGAATGACGTCGTTGTAGAGTTCACAGAATCAGAGTATTTATTTTTTAATTATCCTTGCGCTTTATAATTATCCTGTTCTGTTTTAATGTTTATTTTAAATTTTTGTTGTTATGTTTTTATAATTTTCAATGTTAGGTCAACTCCTCTTTCTGAATGTGTGACCGAAAAAACTACTAACACTGACAGTGAAACAGTGTCGATGAACGACAATGACGAAAAATTGGATCCTTCTTATACAAATGCAAAATTGGAAGTGCAATTACAAGAAGAAAAACGTAAAAAAATAATAGATGAATTAAACAAACCCGAAAGATCTTCAAAGCGTCTTAAAGTTTCACCTGTACTGGAAGACGAAGATATAAATTTGGAGAACCAGCCTCAAGTTTCAAAGAAAAAATTGACTTTGTACAAACTGGATGATAATTTAGTCGAAGAAATTAAGCAAGCATTATTGCGAGAAACTAGTCGGGCGGAAAAAATTGAAGTCTTGACGACACTTCCGCGGAATGTAAGTATTCGTCAAATGATGGAGCTTTTCGGTGTCTCGTACAGGATGGGATCTAAAGCAAAAAAATTGCGAAAAACCAATGGCTATAAAATTCGTCCTAAGAAGAGGGAAGGGAGAAAATTAGCAGACTCGCTTGTTCAAAAAGTCAAAGATTTTTATTGCTCCGATCAAGCAAGTCGTATGATGCCAGGTAAAAATGACTTCGTTTCTGTTAAGACAGATTCTGGAAAAGAACAAATTCAGAAGCGATTATTGTTATATACAATTCCCGAACTACATGCTATTTTCATTGAAAAATTTCCGAATTTTATTGTTAGTGTCTCTAAATTCAGAAAATTGAGACTCAAAAGCTGGACTGCACAATGTGTGTGTCTGTAAGATACACCAGAATGTTAGGCTGAAATTCAAAGGACTTGAGGCTGTTTTAAAAGAAAAGGGCTGTATTTATAATAAAACCTATCATGATGCTCTCGAAGGTATGACTTGCAATACCCCTCAGACCTCTTGTTATTTACTGGAATGCAAAAAATGTCCAGGCATTGAAAAATTTTGTGAAAAATTACAAGACTTATTGGATGATCATGGTATTAAAACCGTAAAGTACAAAGAATGGACATCTGTAGATAGGTATGTTGTCTTAATGTTTTTTTAATAAGAATGTACAATTGATTTTTTTCTTAATATTTATAGGTGTGATTTCGTTGAACGAACTGAGTCAATTAAAGACTTCATAATAAATCTAAAAAAATGTTTGCCTGTTCTATTGAAGCATGACTTCATTGCCACGAAACAAGCGGATTATTTTTCAAATACGCAAAACAATTTGAAGGAAGGCGAATTTCTTGTGACTCTAGATTTTTTACAAAACTATACTTTTAAGATCCAGGATGCAATCCAGTCACACTACTGGGTCAACTCACAAGCCACGATTCATCCATATGTTGTGTATTATAAACAAGGCGACGAAATCATACCTCAGTGTTTCGTTATTATCGGAAATAGTGAAAAACATGACGCTGCTGCTGTTCACTTATTCAATAAAACTTTGATTAATTATTTAAAAAAAAAACATGGGTCTAAAAACATAAAAAAAATTATTTATTTTTCAGACGGAGCAGCGTCTCAATATAAAAACAGAAACATTTTTATAAATCTTTTGTATCACGAAGGAGATTTTAAGATTAAAGCGGAATGGCATTTTTATGCCACATCCCATGGAAAAGGTCCATGTGATGGGGTGGGTGGTACAGTGAAAAGAAAAGCTTACAGGGCAAGTCTAAGAGATGTATGTCAAATAACTTTTCCACATGAACTTTTTGTTTGGGCAACGAAATCATTCAAAAATATTGATTTTGCATTTTGCAGCAAGCAAACGCAAGAAAAAGAAGAAAAAATGTTGAACAAAAGATTTAGAAAAGCTGTTGCTATTACCGGTACACAAAAATTTCATTCATTTATACCACTCAATTCTACAACAATTACGTGCAAGGAGTTTTCAGCTGCAAAGAATTTTAAATCTGTAGCGGTGTGTGCATAAGTTACACGGCTTTATTGTCATACTTTATAAAATTGTAATGTTTCATTTTTCCTAATTTATTAGTGTAATTTATATTTTTAAACAAAAAATATTAATTTAATCAAGACATACTTGTGTGAGTCATTTGCTTCCATTAGATTTAAAGTCTTCACGCGCCGAACTTTACTTCTTTATAGCGCGGCTCTACGCGCCACACGTTCGCAGCGCGATAAACAATTTGCTGTCATTTTTAGACAAATTACGATCCTCACTTGATCTCAACTGCGTTGATTTATCAATTAAATTTCGGTTCGAATGGTTTTTTTAAAAAATTTTTAGGTGGCGCAGAACCCACTTAATTTTTAATTGTTAATTTAATTTTGCAACTAAAAATTATAAAAAATTGTTTTTTTTTAACATTTTTGGAAATAAGTATAAAGTTTAATCTTTTTTCTTCAATTCTAGCAAGAGTAAACCTAAATCGGCTTAATAGTTTAGAAGATATTTAATTTTTAATTAAAAATGTCGTAAAAATTAAATTGTTTATAACTCTATTAAAAAAAATTATTTTTAAATAAAATTTAGTTCAATTTCTCACACATATATAAGCATTCGAATGGACACTTAAACAATGAAAAAGTAAAATATTAAAATTTTACTGATACGTTTCAATAATTTTTACTCAATTTAATTATGTGAAAAATTTTGGGACACTGGGATTTTTGTAATACAGTTATTTTTTTAAATGTTAACAAAATTTAAGTAAAGAATGTATGAGATAATAAGAAAACAAATATTCAATTTTTAATTGCATACATTTGAGTGAGTTAAATATTATTTTATTTTAGAAATTGCATATTCAATTGAATGCTAGCAAAAAATTCACTAAATTTATCATGCATAATTTTTCTTTTACAAATTGGCACACTGTAAATGTAAACTTATTTCAAATTAGTTTAATAAGCAATTTTTTAAAACAGATTTAAATAACTTCTCAGTATTTATTAAATTACAATGCATAAAATATTTAAAATTTAAAAATTAAATTGTTTATAACTCTATTAAAAAAAATTATTTTTAAATAAAATTTGGTTCAATTTCTCACACATATATAAGCATTCGAATGGACACTTAAACAATGAAAAAGTAAAATATTAAAATTTTACTGATACGTTTCAGGAATTTTTACTCAATTATGTAAATATGATAGGTAATATTTTATTAATACTGAACTTTTCTCAATTTACAATGAGTAATTTGTAATCCATTTACTTGTTTCTTTAATAATTGAAATAAAAAATATTTTTTTAATTATACTAGATTTTTATTATTGGCAATTAAATAAACACTTAGAAAATTCAATTTAATTATTTCAATAACTGGTTGAAATGATAAAAGTACATTTTTTAATAAGATGGCGAAAGCCATGCACTACTATTCGACAAACAAAATTTATTATGTAGATCTCCATTTTTAAATTGCTATTGATATTTTACGGAGATCATTAATAGTGATTATAAAAAGAACATTATCATCTAAATGCTTGCTAAATTTTAATATAATTTTCTATTTATAATATTTATTTGATTAGTGTAGAATAAAAGTATTTTTGAGAAAATAGTGCAATACAGTTTTCAAAAAAGAATTCATAATTTTCGGTAATATTTGTTAAATTAAAGTAATACTCAGTCCTTCTTTTTTTCAAAATAATTTATCGAAACTCTCTCGATTCCAAAATCGTAATCGGCTTTTTATTCTCATTTAGCGATTATGTCTTAAACTCATGTGAAAAATTCATCAAACTTATACATTTTGACATTTGTGGTTTGTTTACAAATTGCATTCTAACCAAAATCATGTTGACAATTTTCATGTGTTCCTAAATACACTGAAAATTTACTTGCACCATTTTTTATTATGTTCTCGACTCCGACACCTTATAAAAATCACCCTGTATAAGAATGGAATAATAGTAATAATAATAATTAATAATAACAATAATAAAGTTTTTACTTTTTTTTAATATTTTAAAAAATGAAATAAATATATATTATATATATATACACTAAGTAAGAATTATTTTTGTTCAATTTTAAAAATAACTGTTTTCCGTTTTTATAATCGCTAGTACAGTGTGAAGGTAGCTTCTGTCATCGCAAATGCATTAAAATTTCTAGAAAAAGCTTATAAGAATAGCGCCAAATTTAACCTTTATTATAATATGATTTATATATTTTTTTTTAAATAATTACAAAACAAGAATTAAATGAAACAAAAATACATTATGTATTTTAATGCATTTCAACTTTAGTTTTTATAAATTAATACATGTCATTTTACTTACAAAAAGCCTATTTTCGTGATCTCAAATAAGTTAATTTTCATTTAAGTCTTTTTTTCTTTGGGAGGGGGGGGAGGGAGGGAAGAGGGATTTATATATAAAAATACGTATTATGAAAAAACCCTATTAAATGTGGATTTAATTTTATTGTAATAGGTATTGTAAATAAAATATCTTTTCATTTAAAATATTTAAATTAAAAAAAAAAGTTGATGTTTAAAAAACATTTAAAATATCATTATATTATATCAAATAACGTAATGTACAATGAAAAAGACGGACAGCAAAAATTTACAATTTCTTTACTTTTATGAATATACTTCGTGAACAACGTTGAATATTAAAATCGAATCATCGAAATGAAGTCTAAAGAAAAACGGTGGAAGAAAGAGCGAGAGGGGAGGAGGGGGGGTATCATAATAATATCATAATAAAACTTACATTTTAATTTTATATTTTCGGAAATAGTGGCAAAATAGTTAATATTTTTCTGACATCATAAAAAAAATAATAAGAATGCAAATATTTTTGATCATATTAGAATGATTTGAAAACTACTGTTATTCATCTAATTATGATATAATTTTTGGATTTTATTATCGTATTTAAAAAACAAAAATGCTTTTTAAGAAAGCAAAATGATATTTCATCACCTGCAATAATAAAATCTTTGTTATTTTAAGATACGTAATTGAAGTCTACAAGTATAATTTAACAATTATTTAAATTTTTCGATGTACAACAATAAATTTCGAGATTTTCAATAATAAATTAAGAAGTCAGAGGCATCGCGCCCGGAGGGCGCGATCACTCATCTAGTAACTTTAAATATTACATGCTTATAATTTTAATTATAATAAATTATATAATCAAAAACTGAAACCGTACAAAAACTTTTTAAACTCGATTAAACAACAGCAATGAACTTCGGCGTTATCAAACCAAGCAGACGTAAGTTACTTAATCTCAAAATGTGGCGCTGTCAACATTCTTCTAGCCATTAGAAGATTTCCTTTAACTTTTATACAATTTCTGCTCAAGAATACATAAATATAATTTAATTTATAAAATGTTTCTTTTATCTTTTATTATTCTTTAATAGAATTTCATTCATTTTTAAGAAGAAAATTGTTCTCTTTAAATGATGTTTATTAATGTATAAAGAAATCACTGTTAGAGTAACGTCTTATAATAATAATTAGCGGATTTTTTCTAAGAGTGTAATTTTTATTACTTTGTTTGTTCAATGTACTTTTTGAAATCTTAATAAATAACATTTCTGAGATCATGCGTTTTCGGTTAATTTGTTCAACATCCATGATTTTTATTTTGTCCCATTTATAATCATGAATATTATCAATTTTATGTTGAGTTACAACAGAATGATATTTCGGTAAACTGTTAAGGTTTTGTTGTGCTCTGTAACGCGTGTGCATAAGTTGCGTTTTCTTGTTACCACATTATTGAATTTACAATGCTTACATTGGATATTATAAATCCTGTTTGTTTGCACTTTTTTATCTAAAAAATCTTTTTTTTTACTTATATTTAGCTTCATATGTTATTTTAATATTATTTTTCGGTAAATTTTACCTACTTTATTTATTAGCACGATAATTTGTATGCAAATTTTTATCCAACAAATTTAAGTGAAAAACACATTTCTAAACGATTTCTAAAGATTTCAAAACTAAATTCAAACACTCTTAATAATAATCAGCTTAATGTTGCACGTATTTATATTTCATTACCTTACCAGAAACCACTAGTAAATGAAATAGACAATATTTGCCCAAAAAATACTATTAAAATAGCATGTAAAGCTAAAAATAAATTAACAAGAGTTATTAAGAAAGGTGAAGATGTTTTGGATAAAAAATTTTCAAACAAACGTGATACATAATATCCAATCTAAGCACTGTTTATTCCAATTATGTGGGAACAACAAAACTAATTACACAGCACAACAAAAACATCAACAGTTTACTGAAATATCATTCTGTTGTAACTCAATATAAAATTCCTAATAAGGGCGTTTTCGATCTAAATATTAGAATTTCCTCAGCTATTATTTATATGGGTCTAGGGTATGCCGCTGTAGAACAATTTGGGATGTTTATGAACATACCTGTTATTCATAAGTCAGTATTAGACGTCCATGTGAAGAAAATTTATCAATCAACTATGAATGTAGTTAACAAATGTATGCAAAGTACAAGATCATTAACCAAAAATTTACTCGAAGATCTGTGTAATAGAGAAGATTCTACATTTGTCAATACTACAATTTCTTTTGATGGTTCATGGCTAGAGATGCGCGATTATATCGTAATTAGTTACAGAATCGATTATTGTCGATTAATCGCTTGAAAATAATCGATTTTATGAAGTCCGATTAAATTGTGAATCGATTAATTTCAAAGATTATTTATATAATTACAATTTATTTTTAATTTAATTTAATTTTATAGTCTACTAATATATCAGTTACATTGAAGTTTTGGTAAAATAAAAGAGCTAGCAACTTTCTTTACCAATAGTGGCGCTGAAGTCTAGTATACTTTTATGTTTTCATGTTTGCAACTCTAATTTATACATTTCCATTTAAAAGTTGTTGATTGACCTTCACTATAATGTTTACATTCTTCTAAACACTGTTAGAATTCCACGTTACTTTGAATACAAAATAAAATAAAAACTGACGGAAGAAAAAATTGAAAAAGTCGAGCAAATTTTTCAATGTTGTTAAAATGCCGAAAAGTGAAGTGCATAAGTATAATGAAATAATTGATAACACAAAAGTTGAGTGTATAAAATGTAGAAAGGTATTATCAAACTGCAAAAACACAACGAATTGGCGGAACCATTTGCTTATTTACAATATTAAGAAATCACAAAATTCTGAAAATAATTAAACATCAAATGAGGTATTTAATATTATTACTGAATCACAAACTCATTTGAAATAGATTATAATATCAACGAAAAATTATAATAATCAATAGCACTTTAAATTTCTATAATTTGTTTTCCATTTTCTTAGTAATCCACAAAATTCTCATCGGCTGAAGGGCCTAAATTAACGACACCAAGTCAAGCAAGAGTTGCTCGTAGAAGGTCTCGCTCAACAGATTCTGAATCAATTAACCGCGGTTCCGGTAAAGAGACAAAGAACTTTAGAAAGTACGTTTGACAGAGCAAAATCATTTTCAAGTAATTCTTAGATACTTTTTTTTAAAACTTTTGATTTTGTTTTCAAATTTTAATAATCTTTATTTCAGATGGAGAAGAACGTCAAGCGCAATTAAATGATGCCTTTCTATTTATGATTGCTAAAGATCATTTAGCTTTAAGAACTCCTGAAAATGAAGGATTTCAGTACTTCGCCAAAACTACAGTTCCATTATGGAAACCGCCGACTTGAGAAAAATTGACAAAGTTATCTGAACTAAAATACTCTGAACTTCGAAAAACCGTATGCAAAAGAAATTAAAAACTATCATCTATGTGCTTAACTTTTGACATCTGGACTTACACACACAAAACAACCAGTTATCTTGAAGGAACACTTCATTATTTAAATATATATAAAATGGAGACGAATACACTTAGTGTTACTAAATTAGAAGAATCTCACACAGCTGATTATCTTAAAGAAAAGTTCCAAGAAATGTGTGATAAGTGGAGTACTAATAAGAATAAAGTTACCCTTGTTGTGACAGATAATGCTGCCAATATAACTAAAGCTACTAAAGCATGCTTTGATCATATTTTAAATCTTGTTCCAAACTATACTATTAATCAAGATCGCGTTCCGGGAGTATCTGCACTGCTAAAAAAAGTAAGAGAAATTTATAAATTTTATGAAAATAAGTACCTTAGCTACCTTACCTAGAAAAAACTGAAGGAACGATTCTCCGTCTGATTCATGATGTTGAAACAAGATCGTCATCCACGTATTACATGCTTTCTCGATTTCTTGAATTGGCAGGTTTACTAAGAGATGTTCTTTTAAATTATCTAAAAATCAATATGATTACAGGGACTGAGTTAGCTACATTAAAAAAACTTTGTCAAATTTTACATCCCCTTCAACAAGCCACTTCAGAAATGTCAGCCGACAAAACTACAACAGCGAGTTAAGTCTTACTTACAGTCCATTTAATTACACAGGTAAACCATAAATAATATCCTTGAATTCATAAAAAAAATATCATTCTAAAATGATTTTTAAGTTGTAAATAGTAAATCAATTCTGTGATTTCCCGGAAAAACCAGGTAACTCAGTTTTTGAGAAATCAGAGAAAAATGCGATTTAAGTTTGTTACTTTTAATTGTTGATAAATCGATAAAATCAAAAGATTTTGCTAAAATTATTTTTGATCATTGTTCACAGCTAAAATCCCCGTCATGACAGTGTGTAAAACATAAAGTTTATCATTTGTGTCACTTTTTAAATAAACAAATTGTGAGTTACCTGGTTTTTCCGGAAAAAGTTGTGTTACCTGATTTTGTCAAAACCAATGATTTTTGCATTTTTAATAGGATGAATGTAAATTTTCGTACATTGTCTAATTTTTAACAAACCGGCAAAATTTGTGTACGGTATCGTACAAATTTAATTTGTCACAACTTTAGGTAAGTATCTCTATTGTCTTTTTATATTTAAATGATAGCATTAATAAAATTCATTTTTTATTTATGTTATTTTTTTAATTTTTCTCATATTTTAAATAATTATTTGTACACAGAACTACAAACATGGATTTGATTCAAGGATACGGTTCCGACTCACCAATATCTTCACAAGAATTCGTTGAGCAAAATGAAAATGGTAAATTGTTTAGTTTAAATTTCAAGCAATTTTTATTGAAAATATAATTGATAAAAAAGATAATTATTTATTTTTTTACTAAAAAATCATGAATGATGTTATTCAATCGTTTTTAAAATAAATATCAATTGATTTTATTCTACATTAATTTTCAGATTCCACCGAAAAAGATTTTCCCAAAGTTACAGATTCTGAAAATGAGAATGAAGACGTCAATTTGTCGTCTGATTTATTAAATTTATCACTGATAGATCATAATGAAAATGTGTTGGATGTTGCCGAAGCGACGACACAAGGTAAATTCTATGTCCAGTTATAAATAAACGTATTGAAACTCGTAGTTACTTCATTTTAATAAGTATTTTTATTTTAACTTAGATAAAATATTGAAAATATATATTTGATTTCTTAAATAGTTTCATTTTTTTGTTTTTCAGAAAAAACCATCATGAGTAGAAAGTTACGACAATTGAAACAAAATGCAGGGGAAGCCTATGTCACGGCAAAAAAAAAAGTCGTGAAAGAACGAACATGTATAGAATTACCAACATGCAAAATGGGCTGTAAACAAAAAGTTACTCGGGCTGAACAATTAAGAAATCATATAGCTTATTGGGCTCAAAAAGAGTATTTAAAAAGGAGGAACTTCGTTCAGTCATTAACAGTTATTAAACCTAAAGCTGTTTGTCGTCCTAAAATGAAAAATACTCTGCTGCTTATATTTTAAACACAGAAAGTGGGAGGACCAAAGTTTGTCAAAACTGTTTTCGACTCACTCTAGGCGAGACAAAATCATTTATGGAAACAGCAATTGGTAACTTGTGGGAAAATCAGTACAGTGCGCCAGT
>JABFPM010004851.1:0-12045 GCA_022817325.1 Idris sp. 1 HC-2018 | reverse complement strand
CAACACTTATAAATATTTTAATTCTCTAAAATATAAAAAATTATGAAATATAGAAAAAAAACTGAAAACTCATTCATTCTTTGTTATTTTAGTATTATTAATACAAAGTAATTTCCAAATTCAAATACAAAATTCAAATTTTCAACTTAGAATTTAATTGAAAGGATTAAAAAAGCGAAATTAGCTGGATTATCTCTAATATAAACTTCCATGTAATTGCGTTTTTATATTTCATAATATAAAATAAAAAGTTGGCTTGATGAACACATGGATTCGGTTGAAAAAGTTGAATTGTATAATTAGCAATAGAAAAAATGAAATTCTGTTTAAAGTAACAAAGAATCAAATTATAAGAAACTACGTATCTAAAAAAACCCTAGAACAAAGACAAAAAATAACGGTTTTTTTATTTGAATTTTCTTTTTAAATAGATTATTAAAAAAAAAACTTATTTGGCTGTTATTGAACTTTAGTTGTAATTTATTTGCACTAAAAATAAAATTAAAACCTTTATTCTAAATAGGCAAAGAAAGAATGAAATTCAAAAACGTTTCAAGTAATGACATACAAGTTCAGCTAGATTAAAATATTAAATAAAAACTTACCTTTTGTTAAAGAATCTTGTTTAAGCAGCAGCAATAATAGCACCCTGATACTGAACGGTACTCCAATTACAAGAATATATTGAAGATAATGGCTGTCATAACTTACAACTACGGAAGCTGAATCCAGAATGAACGTTTCTATGTACAGTTTTCCAGTCAAGTAGGGTATTGTGGTTGGAGGGGTACTAGTGATATTTCAATTTTTTAACTGGTACCAACTGAAAATTGTTATTAATATTTAAGAATTTTTGGCCACAAATAATTGGTCTTATTTTTTAAATAGCAATTGTGCAATGACAAATTGTTTGCTTCTTATCTTTATTTATATACATATGTATAAATATACATACAAATTTATATATATATATATATATATATTCTAGCTCAAGTGATAAAAATCATGTTTGTTGATATTTTTTGTGATTTTTTATCTTTTTGTGTAGTAAGATGGAATAAAAGATTAGATTAAGAAAAGAAAGATAAAGGGTTTTTGAACAAAAAATTTGCAACCAAATTAATTGAATAAAAATATTCTCGAAGTTTAAATAATGAAATCTGTTTTGCAATTTTGTATGAAAAAATGTTATTTTTCGATATGTAGTAACATTTTTGTTTTTCAGGATTGGTTGAAAATTTGTGTATACTTGAAAACTGAGATTGACGGTGATACTTTTCATAGGTTTATAAAATGATATAAATTCTATTCTCGATTCTATTTATACTGTGAGAGGTAAAAACGTGTAACTTTTTGCGAAAGATAATAATTTGGATTAAACTATAAAATAACTCTTTTTAAGAAATTTGTTTTAATTTTTATATAAAGAATGAAAAATAAAATCTATTTATTTTTGTAAATGATCAAAATCAATTCTACAGTTTTTGTATTTTTTCATTAAATATTGTTTACTACCCTAGGTAATCGGATACCGACGATTAATTGTCGGTATTCTATCATTAATGCATTGGTATCGCGTCAGTATTGCGTCGGACTAATTTTTGCGATGACAAATCGTCGGATTACCGTTGGAATATTGTTGGACTATTGTCGAACTTATTTATTTTGACTAAAAAACTTCTGATTATTATCAGAATTTTGTATAATCGGAACTTTATCCGATTATTGTTGGAATTTTAAAAAGACGCCGTTTCAAGTATTTTATTTTCCTCCCTTTAAATTCGCATAAAATTTATTTGAATTTGAACTTAATAAAAATAAGTTCAAGTTCCAATAAATTCAATAAGTTTTACAAATATTTTTTGTTTGTTTTTTTTTATTTAGTTAACGAGGAGCTTAGGAATCATTTGTGCAAGTCAGCACTGCATGCCGTGCAAGGTCTAGCCAATTAACACATTGTGGACATAATTTTCATTTATTTCGTTACAAAAATTTATGACAACTATATAAAAGCATAATAAAAAAGATAGAAAAAACCCGGATGATTTATTTATTTGATAAATCTACAAAAAAAATCTTAAAATACAGTTGTCATCAATTTTCAAATAAAAAAGTTCGAAATTTACACTGTGGCGGGTATCTGAAGAAACATGTCAGTTTTTAGTACTTCTTTCCAACTTTGCAGTGTTTCAACAAATAGTTTATTTACAAAAACATATCATTAGATATAAGTGCAAACTCAAATAAATTTTATGCGAATTTAAAGGGAGGAAAATAGAATACTTGAAACGGCGTCCTTTTAAAATTCCAACAATAATCGGATAAAGTTCCGATTATACGAAATTCTAATAATAATCAAAAGTTTTTTAGTCAAAATAAATAAGTTCGATGATAGTCCAACAATATTCCAACGGTAATTCGACGGTAATCCGACGATTTATCATCGCAAAAATTAGTCCGACGAAATACTGACGCGATACCAATGCAAAAAAAAAAAACAAACAAAAACAAAAAAATTAATCGGTTGAAAACTGCGGCACATGAACTATTCTGAAGTTAGATAAATAGGAAAAATAAATATCGCGATTAAAGTTTTACTGGTACAATAAGGTACAAATACTGGGTTTCTATAACTTATTCTCATTAAATAATTAATTGCCCATTCCAGGGCCATAACTGGGACCTTATTTCTTTTTTTGTAACTTTTTCTTTCAAATTTTGTTGTTGCTTATAAGCTTTTCTTTTGTATCGACTCACTTCTGTGCTACGAATTGCGTTACGCGTAACACTACTCTTGTATTATAAAATTAAAAAAAGTGATTTCTAGCACGAATTTTGAAAAAACGAACTTCACTACGTAAAAAAGCAAGCTTCAAAGCATCTACAAATGTAATGAAATTTGTTTTTATTTTTTTGTCATTTTTCATCATTTTTCTCTTAGGTGTCCCTTTAAGTTTTGCAATAATTGCAAAAATGTCAAAAGTACTAATTTTTATATTTTTTTAAATGATGGTTATTTTTTGAAAATAATTGGTAAAGTTAACGTACTTTTTGATTCTAATATTAATTTTTTATTTATTTAATTAAAGTACATATTTTGATTTAATAAAATTGCTTTATAACGTTTTTTTATACAAATTAAACATAATTTTCAAACTTGATAATTGTTTTTTTTTATTTATATATATTTTAAAATTATGTTTATTTCTTGAAAATCAATGCTTTGTAAAGTCTAAATAATATGTTATTAAAAAAATTAGTTTCAATTTTTAAAAGAATTTCTTCAAAAATATACTTTTTTCAGATAAATAATTTATTTTTATACATCGTATATGTTCGTTTCAATTCGGTGTCTCGGTGGCAATGGTGGCGCCCCCGCTGCGCAGTAGATGCACGCAGTGTGTCGTCCGATTGGCTGTCAGTTCAAAATGTTGGTTATTGCAGGCGACGTTACTTTGCTTGTGACATTCAGGATTTCGCTGTAGCGTGAGTTCGATCGCAGGTGCTCGATTCTAGCTTTTTCGTCGTGTAAACGTCATCAATCAGACAATGGCAGGAGTCACGACGGTGAGTGTGCAACAAAATGTGTGCCGCGTTCGGCCAGCCCGCGACGTCAATTTTGTGCGACAGATACGCACTCGGTTGTTGTGTTTACATGCCATGAACGCCCCAAATGTCTCTCTCTTATTACCGCCCTGTTTACAATTTTGTGGCCTAACTGTCGAGTCATTTTTTCGTTTCAGATATCAAACGTGGAGAACTTCTCGCCGCAAATAATCCGGCGTGTGGTGAAAGAGATGAACGAACTGACGACGCAGCCGCCCGAAGGCATACGAGTCATCATTAACGAGGAAGATGTTACCGACATTCAGGCTGTCATCGAAGGTCCTGGTGAGTTTGGTTTGCTTATCTGTTCAAATAAAGTCAAATTTTATATTAAAATAACGGTTTTTGTTATGAACATGTTGACGAAACCGTTTTTCGCATGGACGCTTATGTTTGACGCACGTTGTCCATTTGTTTTGATTTACACGACACGTTTACAAGTTTTAGCGGCAAATTTGAATAAACTAACGCAATTTAAAATAACAATAACGGCGAGTTAAAAAAAAAAATTCTTAAAAGAGTAAAATTTTTAGATTGTGGAGTAAATAAGAATTTTTTATATGAAGTTTGTATGTTTTAAAGGCAAATTTAAAAATTAAAAGCAACAATTGAGTAAACCTTTTAAGTTTTAAGTACAAACATTTTTTATATACATTTTGTATTTAAATTAAGGAATATTGATTGAAAAATATCTTTTTATGGGTATCAAAGTAGATTTTTACGAATTAATTACAAAAATAGTTTGTTTTTTTTACAATAAATGTTATTTACAGCAAGTACTCCTTATGCTGGTGGCTTCTTCAGGATAAAACTGGCTCTCGGAAAAGATTTTCCACAGGGTCCGCCAAAAGCATTTTTTCTTACCAAGATTTTTCATCCAAATGTTGCGAAAAATGGCGAAATTTGTGTCAATACCTTGAAAAAGGACTGGAAATCTGACCTCGGAATTAAACATATACTTCTGGTAAATTGAAAATAAAGAATTTGTTAAATTTTTTCAAAATAATCACGAATTAAAAGTATTTTTTAATTAAATTTTGGCAAAAAATGCAAAAATAAGAATTTTTATGAGTAAAAATGTTTATGTTTAAATTTTTTTTGTCTAAATAATTAATACAATATTTTTTTAGACCATAAAATGTCTACTAATAGCTCCCAATGCTGAGTCTGCATTAAATGAAGAAGCCGGAAAGTTACTTTTAGAAAGATATGATGCTTATTCAGAACGTGCAAAGATGATGACCGAAGTTCATGCACAGGTAAAAAAATTAGTTGATTCACCTCAACAATTATTAAATAATAAATACATAACAAAATTATTTAAATAAACGATAAAAATGAAATTCTTGTCATTTTTTCTAGGGTGGCGGAAAAGGTAGCAAATTTGGTCTTGAAAATTGTACTTCCTCTGAAGTCGGTGGACCTTTACCTAAAAAACACGCGGGCGACAAAAAATTAGCAGCGGAAAAAAAGAAAATCTTAAAAGACAAAAAGAGGACGTTAAAACGACTGTAAAGTCAATTTCATATGATGAAACAAACATCTCTCTTTTTTTTTTATATAAAATATATATTAATTTAAAGTCTGGTGTGGTTAAGATGTCCCATATTGTATAGAGTAACTTTATTTAGTAAAATTGATATAACATAAATAATGACTGATTTAATGAATAAGTGATTAGCAATTTGTTTTGTTTAGTGTAATCGAGTGCAAAATTGTAAAACAAAAAAAAATTGAATTCACATTCTATTATGTCTCTTAAACCCCGAAATTAATTGTTCAATATTTTTTCGATTCGGCAGTGTTTACGTAGAATTTTCTCTGTCGTCCCTAGCACATATTTTTACATGTATATGTACAGATCGATTTATGAGCGATAAATTAGATAAATATGCGAATATCATAGTATATATATTATTACTTATTTTGAACCCTTCTTGATTTTAAATACTTTTTAATTTAGGTTTTAATGTTAATTTCACTTTTAAGTGTACACCATTTTATCATTTTTTTTATATTCATGCATAATTTTTTATCTAGTTTTTCATTTATGTAGTATTTTTGTTTTGCTGCTAAAGATAAATTGAAAATATAAGTTCTTTTTTAAAAGAATTTAGTATTTGTTTGAAGAAGTGTTTGAGATTTGTAATTTAAAATATACCAATTGTACATAACAAATTTTATTTTCTATTTATAACAAAGTTTAAGCTATGGATCACTTATTTTTGCTTCTATAACTTTCACTTCGTCTTTATATGCTCCTTCTTTCTCAGTTGTTGATTGTAATAAATTTGAATGAAACCAATCTGGTCTTTTTCTTGGTATGTCCACAATTTGTTGATTCTGTAATAAACATCAATAATTAATAAATACTTATATAAATTAGATTTGTATTTAATAATGTTTAACTTTTTGAAAGCTAGTTTTCTATGGTTACTTAAAGCACTTAAAATGTTAACATATCATATTACCTTCCAAAATGAGTTTGACGCATCCATTACTTCCCCTTCATAAAGAACCATCACTTCTTTTTCGATGGGTTTTAATCCTAATTCTTTATTAATTTCTTCTTGTAACAATGTAGTTTCGTTTTTCACTCTTTTGTAACAAGTCACTGTTGAAAATTAATCTTGTAATGAGAACTGATTTTGGGAATAAGTTAAAAAAAAAAATTCTACTTACTGCATAACTGATTAGGTATATGAAAGTTTCCACAATTCAAACAGATTAAAATATTAGTTTTTGATACAGGAGGTTTCCACACCCATTTTGGGACGCCAAATCTTCTTTGCAACCTTCGATAAATTGTACGTCTGAAAGCAGGAACAGCATAATAAAATCCATCATTTAAACTGTCCAAAAAAGACTTTGGTTCGGGACCGGATAAACTTTTATGATCCATATATGAAGGATTGACTGCACATAATGCACCTGGAAATTAAAAAAAAAGAATTAACATTTTATAAATAAAAATCGGTTGACGAGTAAAATAAGTTTAGTAATAAAACGTAAGTAATATTTTTATAAAAATATTAAAATTAATTTGTCAAGTTAAAAATGCATTTATTGATCTATAAGTAACTCTGTCAGAAAGGTAAATAAAACTTAAAATTACAATGGCAATATAACTGTTACGATTATTTTTACCTGGAGGAAATCCATTTCCAAAATAACTCCCAATAATTTGTTCAATTCTTTGCAAAGCAATATTTAGACGGCTTATTATAGAAGATGCCATTTCTAACCTGAAATTGTTGTTGTTTTTTTTTCTAGAGTGCCGATATTTATTACCGACAAACGGTAAAATTATGTCTACTAACCAAACCCGAAATTTTGCGTGAGTCGTCCCAATACCATCAAAAAGGGTGTGTATTATTTGTCAATTTATGTGTGTATTTTTATCTTATTTTATCAGACAAGTTTTCGTTTATCACTGACAGAAACTTGGTGTTTTTTTTTCAAACAAGAAAAGTTATTTATTTTATAAGATATTTGTCTGAAAACTGGTAATTTTAAATTAAAAGTGTAAAAAATGTTGACGAAATTTTTGCTTGCAATTTCGTTTGTTTATTACGCGAGTGCATCTTCGATGATGACTCCGCCAAAATCGGCTTTGATCATCGCCTTCGAGGACACCTACGACTTGTCGCTGTTGGCCAACACTCTATCGGACCAGGGGATCGATTCCACGCTACTTCTGTTGGAAAATGAAAACAAAATTTATGAACATTTGGTAGACGTAGAGGTGCTCAGGATAAATGGCACTGTTTTTGGAGTACAGCACACCGAGATTCGGGCGTTAGATGCCTGTAGCAATTTATTGAATGATGACAAAGTTTTGATAAAAGTCAACGAAATTCAGCCGACGTTTACTATATTTCCTGCTCTTAGGTAATTTTAATATTTTTTCAATAAGTAAAGTTGTTATTTTTACATTAATTTGTAAGTAAAATACTTTTGTTTTTAGACACGATGGCTGCCTGATACCCTGGACTCAGTTCATAAATTCAATCCCAGTAATTTGGGCCCGAGGTCTGACTGAAGAATTATACGCTTTTGATCACACAAAAGTTGCATTGCCCATAAACAACGGAGGCTTCTTTTCAGCCTTATTTTCGAACATTAATATAAGAACACTTGTTAATTCGGCGAAAAATAATTATATCAAGCCAGCCCTACAGCTAGTGTCAAAACACTTGTCAAATGTTAACACCGAAGTAGACAGTCTTTATTCGCCGGTGCAACTGGTCTTGTGGGGAGCTGACCCTATTTTGAGGCTCTCTGGAGCACCACTCACACAACTTCTGGTCGAGGTTATTTGTATTTTGCTTATTATTCTGATATAGATATTTATTTTTAATTTATTATATATGCAATATTCATTTTAGGTTGGTTGCCACCATTGCAGGGGACCTTTCCCTCTGCCAACAGACGTGCAAAAAAAGTCGATTGAATTTAAGTCTGGATTAATTGTTGTTCTGTTGGAAAAAATGTATGCTAAGCTGATACAAGAATTAGCTCAATTAGTTCCCGGCGACCGAGATGGTCTGGCCATTTTGTGGAAAGTAAAAGATGTTGAAATCGAAAATCAACCTGACAATCTATTGATTTATGACAATATTGATAGACAAGATATTGTCGGTAAGTGAAGAACTAGTAAAAAAAATTCTAAATAACACATTGTAATAAATGAATTGTGATTATTTAACAGGTTTTTCCCGAACAAGGGTGCTTTTAAGTCATTGTTCAGATTCAGAAATGCTCGAAGCTGCATTCCACGGCACTCCAGTCATTTGTTTTTCCCGAAATCCGGAGGAAACGAAAAATGCATTACGAGCTGTTGAGCTTGGATTTGGCATTTCTACAATAAACGACATATCTCCGAACACCATTAAAAATCACATTACACAAATTTACGAGACTGCTAATTATCGTGAGAATGCGAGAAAAGTGTTACTGGGTATGCGTGACAGACTGAACGTCGCAATGGACAGACTGTTGTTCTGGCTAAATTATGCAGCAAAAAACAAAAACGAAGGCAAAAGTGTACTTGCGCCTCCGCTGAGTGTAACCACTTTTGATGAAACATTTCAGTGTATTCTTGGATTTTTCATTGGCACGGCTTTCAGTATAAGTTTAACAGTCATGTACATTTTGGCACATTTAATCGTAGAAAGAGAACGACCTGCTAAAGCAAAAAAATATAAAAAGTAATTTAGGTTTTTTGAACAAAAAAATTTAAACAAGTTTTATGATTTTTAAAATTATGATTGAAACTTAATACAATACAATTGTTTTAATGAAATATTACAAAGATATTTGACCAGAAAACTTAACTTTAAGTATTAGAAAAACCATGACAATTAATTTTTAGTCAAAAATGTTGAAAACCAAATGAGTAAATGTGATATATATATATATATATATATTAAACTTTTTAAAAAATATATAAAATATTTTAATAGATGCATCATGTATCTATTGTATCTTTTATTACACAAAGATGTAATAAAATCTTATATTTCATAATAATTACACAATTTGTGTATATTTTTAACAACTTATCTGTAATATATTTTATAAATTTTTCATTATTTATCATTCAGATATATATTTTAAATACAATTTCTTAGTTTATTGAAAAATGTCTTATTCGAGAATTTAGTTTCAAATATTTTATACATAAAGAAATCCTGTATTATAAAGAAATGCATTTTTAAAATAAGTATAATAGAATATTTTACGATATATCTTTATCTCTATGTATATGCATTTTTCTTACTTACCAAGAGATTCCTAAAAAATTATTATATTCAAATAAAATTTTTGATCTTGTGTAGAACGATTTTGAAAGCCTTTATATGCGATACATCATATAAAGTATTCACCACAAATGTTCAAACTACAGCACCTACTTGAAGTTTCATATACAAAAATCTAAATAAATATATTTTTCGAAATATTAACATTCAATATATGAACTGTTCTGAAACTTAACATATAAAAAATTTAAATAATAAATAGCTGCTAATTAAAAACAATTCTGACAATATATTAATATCAAATTGATTCCAGGATCTGGAATCATTATATAATACACTTATATATCAATCCAAATATGTGTGTTATCTCGTTCTATTCAATTATTACAATATTTTTATGCATTTATATACAAATCTTCGTTTGTAAGCATATAATATATTTTATATAATCATGTATTATATGCCAAAGTCGGACTGTTCCTTCGGTATATTTAATAAGTGCAATACTTAACTATAGTTTTTTATTTTTAAAATATAACATGCATTTATGAAAAGCATTCTTTATAATATTTCATATATTTAATTTATTTTATCATAAAAAAAGTCGAGATTATTTAGTCCAGAGTATTTTTACATACTTAAACGTGCCATTTTCTTATTTAATACTATATGTATATGTTTTACACGTATATTGTAATATAATAATGTTAACAAATGAAAAACAAAGTAATAAAAATTAAATAATAAAATATATTTGAGATTATTTAATCCTCATTAAACTTTGTTCATTAATAAGGTATGAAATAAAAAAAAGATATAGCTATATTAAATAAAAACAACTTCTTTTACTTGTGTGATATGACTAACTGTCAAAGATAACATTTAAAAAATATAAGTAAAAACGAAATTTATGAATATTTGTGAATGGAGAAAAATATTGATAAAACAACGGAGTGAATGATTTTACACATCTGTATTTATAAATACACATTGCGTAGGATACAGGTCATGCATATATAAATATTATAAACTACGGTATCCTATAACTATTTCGAGTGACGCAATTTTTGAGCGGCTGCTCTGTTTAACATTACGATAAAAAATTACAATTAGAACGTTACAATATCGCGTGCAAAATAAATTATATTTGTTCTTTTATGTTCAATACTGTGTTTTGCATTTGTTCATCGGCCATTTTAATATTATTACTTACTTTTAATTTGTAAACCTGTCTTATTTTCTCAATTTGTTTAGTCATTTTTTTCTTTTTTTTAAATATTAATCTGAAATAATTACTCAACATTGCCAATATACAATATATGAAAATTCAAAGAAAAAAAAGCGATATCAGATACAATAAATATAATTTTTGATTTAGCTTTTTCATAAATAAAATAATTGTACATAACTTTTTTATTTATATATTATAAATTATTATCATGCATTTATCTATTTAATATAAGTACACGAAATCACTATACACAATTTTCGCGATAAAAAATGTATTAAATGATAATTTATTTTTAATTATTAATTATAATTGGCAGGCAGTGCTATTTGTTTCATTTTCTTTGTAATGCAATTTTATCAAATGCTTGAATATTATATAATTTTGTTTAATAGGACTGGGTAATATTTTTATTAAAACTAATTAAAAATGTTTTAAATGTCGAGACTTTTTAGCAAAATTACCACTTTTCAATTACGCTTCATTTACAACGAAACAATTAGATATTTTTTATTATTTTCTATGATACGATATATTATTTTATATATAATTGTTAATTTATTTGTATATATCTTTTCGATAATGAACAGTTTAATTGCTGTTAATAAAATTGTTTGAAAAAAACAAGTATAGCTGAAGGGCTAATTGCATTAAAATGTTTATCTCTCTTTAATTAACTCACTTTCTTTTTAATAATTTAATATCAAAGAGAGCTCATAAAACTAATTTATATATATAAAAAAAAAAAAACAAAAACAAAAAAACTTGAATTCAAGTATCTCGATGAAGAAATTTAATGTTTTTATGCCAATCTTTGTTAATTATAATAAATTGTAATCAATCACAGATAAAAAATTAAAATTAATTATACTCAGTCCTATTTAAAACATTTTTTTACATACTAAACTTGGTCAAACAAATCGTTAATATATTTTTTTAAATAGACAGGCTCATAAAAAACATTTTATTCTTTCAACAAATACTAATTTATCTAATAGTAATAATAATAACAAAATCCATGGAGCTCTCTCGATGATGTTTCATTTTTTCGCTATCATTATTTTTCTTTTTTTCAAATAAATTTTTATTTAAAATTTGAAACATGCAAACAATGCACATTAAGTTTATAATTAGCTTTTTTTACCCAAGTGTTATTTATTTTATTGTAATCGCAAGTATAAAATAAAATCGCACGATTAATCGATTTGCATAAAGTGACATTCTTGATTATCAAAAATATCAATTAATTAAATATCAACAAGATTGGCTTAACCGGAAATATCGATCAATCAATTCACCGATTAAATCTTAAGCCTCAATTCATTTACGTCTTATCAACTAATCGATCGTTTATAAATTATTAATTAAACTAAAAAAAGCTCGATTAATAGACAAGACGATATTTGTTAAAAAATGAAAAAAAAAAAAAAAAAAAAAAAATAAAAAAAA
>JABFPM010004850.1:0-12045 GCA_022817325.1 Idris sp. 1 HC-2018 | reverse complement strand
TTTTTTTTTTTTTTTTTTTTTTTAATTTTTTTTTATCTCTTACTCTCAATCAAGTACAATTTCTTGAAATTCACTTTAAATGAATTATTGGAAATTTAATTATATAGTGAAACAGAATTAAATCTAGCCAAAAAAAAATTCAATTCCACACTTTACAAAATTTGCCATTACGGGGGGTTTTTTTAAATCATAAATTAACATTATAATGATCTACCTGTAAAGTTTATCATAATACTTTTGTTTTTCGTGGCTATGAAGAGATAGCTCTTTTTCTTCTGCTTCTGAAACACTTTAACCTTACAAGTTTTTTTTTCTTGAGCTGTCCTGGACTTTTCCATAGTTAATGAATTTAATTTGCCTTGTCCACAATACATTTTGATGACATTCAAATAAATGTGTTCACTGAAATTGTATTGAATGCAATTAACGTTAATGTTATTAGACTGCGAATTATGCAAGAAATGCAACTTACAAATTGTTGAGTGTAAAAAAAATGTTTGACTACGACCTACTGCACTTTGCATTTCGTGCAGCAATGGAGGTGATGCATCGAAGATTGTCTGCATTTGGCTGCAATGAGCTGTTAATGTGCCGTGCCTTATTGGGTAAGCTCGGTCACTTTTCTGAGCTTTTGAATAATTGGCTTTTGTTTGAAAGGGTTTTGGTTGCTCTTAGGATGAGCAGCTTGATGCACATCAGTGACAATGACAAAGTATCTTGATTATTATGACAACGTGTTTGTTTCAAGCAGACAAAGGGTTACGGATGTTTCTCCCAGTAAATATTTTTATACGCGTATCGATTAATTTCGCTTGTCGAGGAAGCCGTCGCACTGTGCACGGTGTCTTGCAATTATATTCTTGCATATTTTACTTTTATTTCGTTGATGCAGTCTAGATACATGAAATGACTTTTTCAGTAAAGCTTTTGGCGTTTTAGATAAGAAATTAGGTTGAATCTTCGAGTTCGATTTGCGTTATCGGCTGAAATGCTTGCGAGATTCATAATGTATTAAAATATTGGCAACAGTTTCAAGCCATTTTCAAACACTGCACAATAAAAGAGAGGTAAAATATGCTTTGTAAATGATGTATCAAGTCTTTTCAGTATGATGAATTTTAAACGCAACTCAACTGTCATTGTCTATAGAGTTTATTGCACTCAATTGTTATTTTTTTTCGATTCTGTTTTACGTGACAAAAATTTCTTATGTAACAAAAAGTAGCAACTAAATTGTATTAATTATGGTATTAATGTACTAAATTGCAATAACTGCGTGAATGTGTTTTGTAATCAGCTAAAATAAGTGAGGACTATATATAATTTTCATTTATTGTGTACTGTTTCTTCAAATCGAAAGTTTGCACTGCAATAAAATGAAAGTCTTTTTCAATCATCAGATTGTTTATATGTACATCCTTATAGTGTTCAAGTTGACAACATTTTGGTAATTCCAAAGCATTCAATGACAGTTGTCAATATATGTTAACTTTAAAATTCACCCTAAACGTTACACACTTTGCTCTAGTTTTTTATTCATTGATTTTTTAACCTACTTTTCTCACGTAAATATATAATCAATATACGTTTACCTTCTTTGAAATACTAAAATAATTAATTTTTATGCTTATTTTACGTGTTGTTCAAATATATATACAATTTTATGACTATTTTGGCGGCATCAACTGTGCATGAATGGTTGACTTTTGGACAGGTAATTTTAAACCAATAGCAGCCACTGTGACATCTAAGAAGTTGCTATTTCCAGCAAATTTATATTCTTTTTCATTCCACAACAGTTTCTTTGGAAGCCACAGCCATTTTCTTAAGAATAGTTAAAAGTTCAAAAAAGAGAAAGTCTATATATTCAGCCGTTGTATGTTACATACACAGTAATGGTCATTGATTTTTAGTACTGAAATGTTCAAAAGACGTTCACTAGAGCTGCCAGAAATTTATTGGCAAAGATACAATGAATTGTCAGGTCAAAATTTAAGCAATCGTGTCAAATGATACATTCAATTGATTAATTCATATACTTATCTGTTTGTTATTATTATACAAATTTTGCATTTTTAATAACAAATACATAATTTAAATACATTTAAATCAATAGTTGAAAATGAAAAAGTATATAGTGTTTTATTACATAAGAAAATCCTCAGTTTTTTGGCCACATTTTGATGAAAAGCCGATCGATTAGACATTTTTATTTTAAATTAAAAAAAAATTAAAGAATAATACTATCTTAGCATTTTCATATGCCATTAGATACTTGAATATTTAAAAATTAAGCAAATCATTTTATTGATTATTTTTTATAAATATGTTTCTCAAAGGTATACCTTTGATATAAGCTGTCAGTATTACACAAGTATTTATTAGCCCCTTGAAGTTAACTTCAGTTGTATATTCCTCTGATTGAACCATTATTAATTAAAGTAAGTTAAATCATTGCTTCTACAATAATTCTATACTTACTTAATAATATATTTTGTTTTGTAATGATTTATATATAAAATGATTAATTTATTTAGGTTCTTAAGATTTTATCATACTTCTCAAACAAATGTAAAAATTTTTGTTTTTATTATAAACTACCTTTGAGAAAAAAACAAAAGCAAACAAAAGTCATGCATAATTTTTTTTCAAGACTACACGTGAAAGATGAAGTATTTTTCTACGTGAGCTTTTTTACAAGTTATCAAGTTCAGTTCAGTCTGTTAATATTAATGACAAAATGTGTTATATTTTTAAATGAAAGTTCTAAAATATAATATCGTTTCATAACGTCAAAATGTGAAAAATTTGCTTCTAGATGTAATGGAATGTAAATCATGTATAATGCTGATCAAAATACATTGACAAATTCTTTTATCTTTTGCTCTATTTTTGAATTGTTGACTTGTTATTTTCAATACAATTTAAATCATCAGAATATTCGACTTTTTAAAACTAACTAATTGGATTTGAAAAAAATTTGGCGTTATTTTGTATCTGAAAATATGATTCAGTCATAGTTATTGAATCAATTCCAATTGAAATATAAATTTTAAAAAGGAGAAATTTTAAAACTACTTTGTGGTTTTAGATTCAAATTAACATTCATTTTGCTCAGGGGAATTAAGTTCATAACTTTCGAATCGTTCGTTAGAAACAAAATTATGAGATTGTAATTCAATACTGCATAAAATCGTTTGTTTTAATAATTCTATTAAAAAATAGCAACAGCACAATTTTAATGCTGATCTAAGTCTCAACTATGTTTTTCAGTTTAATTTTCCTTCATTTAATTCTTTTTTATTAAATAAGAAGAAGAAGATTCAATTACTTCCATTAAACCTCATATATATAGCTTCAGAATTAACTGATACTCATAAATAAAATATAAATAAAAAAAACATATCTCAATTTAGGAATTATTTTTGGCATTTGTTATCGAAAAAAAATTAAATTAAGCAACAACATCTTCGGTACACTAAAAAATATTAATACTGTAAAAAATAATATAGCATGCTTGTCAAAATATACTTGAATCAATAAGTCAAATATACTTGGTTCAAGTATACTCAAAAGAATATGAGTATATTTTTGACTGCATTCGAGTAAAATATGCTTGATTCAAGGTAGCAGTTTTTTCAGTGTACACGGAATATGTATATAGATTTAATACAAAGCAACATTGCGATTTAATAATACCGTTTTTATATTCTCAATCGATTGAATAGTACATTTATTCTCGTTACCTTTAATATTTTTGTATGATTACAAATTTAATCATATAAATACATAAAAAAAAGAAAGGACTATTACAAATATTATTTGCAATAAAAGATTAAATGATTAAATTACTTATTGTTTTCATCAGGGACAACTTTTTTGTTATATCTTTGATGTAACAATGAATTGAAATTAGTCAATAAAAATTAACTATGTCATTTATTTCAATTCAGTTTCTTATAAAATTAACTGTATAAAATTAGAGATTTATTTAGTGGAACAAGTACACTGAGAGAATTATGATTTTAAAAACTACGATCAGTGCTAGTAAACTAAATGCATAAAGCACTTATTACATTATGTTTAATCATTATTTAAAAGAACTATGGCGGTGCTAGAAAATGTTCAAATAACGTTTGAACTTTTTTAAACAATATTTAAAAAAGTTCTATCACTGCTAGTTTTTTTTAAATGGTGATTGAATATAATCTAATAAGTGTTTCATGCATTCAGTTTACTAGCACTGATCATCATTTTTAAAATCATAATTCTCTCAGTGTACTTACAATTTATAACACTTTTTATAATTAATTAAAAAAATTTAATAAATAAATGTAATAAATTATTTTTAAACTTAAATTAGACATAACTATTGTTCTAAATTGAAGTGAAAATAAACTATAATTGTAGATTTCAACGGATACATTTCCTGCTGACGTTGTATCCATTTGAACAGAGATAAATTTGAAAGATCTCAACGCAGTTGTTTTCATATTTTAAAGTATAGTTCATTTTATGTTATGAGAATAAATTAGTAAAACATCAACTGGTCAACTTGAAAAAATGAGTTCTAAAAATTTACAAAAAATGCTTAAACTTTATGAATTTTTTGTAAAGTATGTAAAATATATTATAAAAATTGTCTAAATAATTTATGAGGTTTACCATTGTCTTGTAGAGTTTGCGAGCTTGGGTTTTGAGTGCAGAAAATATATCTAACATGATGTACAACATTTTAAAAACTGAAATTTTTTTTATAAAAATGGTTTGTTATAAGAGTTCAGCAATGTGAATTAAACTATAAGATATTTAAACTAAAAATTAATTTTCAAATACAAAAATCATAGATTGTTTCTCTTAGAATACTATTAAGATTATATTTTGTAGACTACATTTAAAAAGTTAAATTTTCATTTTCCGCTAGTTTTCCATGAACAAAACAAAAGAACTGGTTGGCGTCTAAGAACATCCGAGGGAACTTTCTCCCCATCTTTATCTGACGTGATCGTGCTATCTTTATGGCACAGTACATACACGTAACTTATGTACATGCCACCCCCACACACATGTATGCACGCTTACCCCCACATATATCGGATCAAGCCGATATTGAATCTCTGCAAAGCAGCTTCTTGTTCGAATCCGTTATTATTATTCCGCTTCGGTTCATCATTTTTGGTAGCCTCTTAGTTTGTTCATCCCATCTTACGTACAAATGGACTAATGCCAAAAGCTTGCAGACGATCAATTATTCTAGAGTTTAATTTTTTCTCGCAGAAATTACAAAAATTGACCCAGAAAAGCATAAGTGATCCACACAAAAGTCGCATTTTTGGATTCGTTTTGACGACCCGGTAGTTCGCCCGCAGCGGCGATCCAGCAATAATACTAAAAAGATAAAGCCGAAGGGGTCTTCCCTATTTCTTAAGCTGTGGATGTTAGGTAGATGGACCGAGCACACATTCAAGCCGGAGACCATTTCTGCCCTGTGCGTGTGCTTGCGCTAATAATGGGCGGGTGGGACAGTTGAACCAGTTGACCGTGACTAGATAAAAAATACGGCCTGACAAGCGTCCTCGGTTCTTCTTCCACCCTCGGCTATCGGGCCAACTATCGGCCAACCCCTGCGGCGTTGTCATGCTAATCGCATACGGGCTTGCACTGTGTCACAAGTTACGCGGACAAAAAAACAATATAATATATGACCCGATTCTTTTTTGGTTATCACTTTGTTTAGACCTTCGTAAAAAGTTGAAACATGAGTTTTCTTTTGGGTTGGCTAGGGCAGCAAGATAAAAATTAAATATTCGGAAGGCAATTTCTAATAAGGGAAAAGAAAAAAATTGGCGCCGATATCTATCAGTAATTTCCGATATCTGTAAGTTTGATTCTCCGCTACAACGCGTATGGGATGAAATAATAACATCTCTGTGTCCAGATGTCGTGGCCCAAACGAAAGGGAAAAGACGGACAGTATCGAAAGAGAAACAAGATTTTTGTGAGCGCCCCGGAATTGAAAGGGAGCCAGACGTGGTAACGAGAAGATGAATGTGTTCCCGAGGTCTGGGGTTACGTCGTCTAAAAAAGGACACCTGATATTTATGATAGGACTGATCTTCGACTGACTCGCAGTGCTGTATACTCTTTATAGATCGGATTGCAGTAAATCAGCGCGCGCGGAATACACGCCTTGAAAGGAGATTGCAACCCTCCCAGATACAGTTTAAGGGCCGTTAAGTCCACGTAAACGGCGCGGACAAAATTCTGCGATTGTTTCCATTTTCTTCGACATATGCATTTTTATGGACCAACAATTTTTCTTTTTTTTTTTTTTGATAAATTTAAATAAAATATTGAATTAGATTAATTTTTATTAAAAAAATTGGAGATAGAAAAGAATGGAAGAGAAGAATTAACAATTTTTTGATTCAACGCTTAACATTTATGATAAAAAGTATTTGGTGTAAATAAATGTTATAATATTTATATTTAATTAATAATTGTTAGTTCAAGAGCTGATGATTAATTGTATTTAAAAAATTGTTATTAAGGTGCTGCAAATTGAAATGAAATAAATTAAATTCAAAATTAACATGTAATATAGTTTTTCTCGGATTTAAAGGATTAATAGGGAGTTTTTAATTAAAAGTACATTTTACTTGGGTAATAGTTTTTAACTAGATGTAGATAATTAAAAATATTATTTAAAAATGATTTTGTTTCTTAATCTTGAATATTAATATTTTTAATTTTTTGAAAAAATGTAATTTTTGTTTTATTATTTTGTATTATAAACTTAGTGCAAGAATATTTCAAAATAGTGTTGAAAAGAAATGTAATGACCGAACAGAAGTAAAGTAATCATGCAACATTAAAAAACGAAGCGAAATATGCTTGAATTGCAAGTTCAGTAGGTGAATAAATAATTACGATTTCTTTTTGAAAAAGTCCTTGAGTTATTTTTTGCAAATATTCACATGTTTTCAAAATTCTAGCAATGTGTATTATTTCATAGCTCTAAAATAGAATCATTAAACAAAGATTGTGTAGTCTTAAAATTATTTTAAACAGAGGTAATACAAAATATATTATTTTATAAACTGACAAAATTGTGAGACTTTATCTCTAAAATTATTGTAGTATTTTTAATTTCAATTCAAAATAACAATTTGTCTAAAAAAAAAATAATTGTAATATTTTATTATTATTTAGATTAATGTACATTACTTATCATTAAAATGTTTCAACTATTCTACAATTATTAATTATATTTCAATAATGTTTACAATTTTTTTAAATAGTCTCTGCAAACTTGAAAAAAAACTGATATGAACTTTTGTGCTGTAATAATAATTTTAATAACTAATTTTGATACAAAAATGTCAAAATTTAGTAAGTATATGCTCAACATAAATATTTATCGGAGTTATAAATTTTCACTTTTTTCCATAATTTATTTATACCTTGTTAAAAATTGAATACTTCTTCTAAAACCAACTAAAAATAACTTTTACGTAATTTAGTTCTAAGAATTTATTCAGGACTTAAATCCGTGTAATAATAAAAAGTTTCCCTCCCACAACTTAATTCATTCTCTCATAAGGTTAATTTTTTGTAACCTCCCATATTTGTATTACTCAAAGGATAGAACAGATTAGTAGAAAAATAAATATCACGTCAGGCACAAATTAAAAAAACATTATTTCCAACTTCAAACTGCAGTTTCTAAGTTAAATTTCTCTCAACAAACTATTAAATATTTCTTTCTTCGGTGTTCTGTAACTAAAACTGAGCCAATTAAAAATATGAAGAAGGATTAAACTCTAATGGAGTTTCATCAATTTGACTTCTTATTTGCCAATTATAGTTATCTCCACAATCCCTGGTCACAAAGTTAACTACACTTTTATTGCGCTTCGGGGGAGATAATTTTTATCCTAACTGTCTATGCGTATTTCTTAACACCCCCTTTCCTTATTTTCCTTTTTACGGTTATTCCTAATTTCTGTTCCCTTTCAGACGTCATCTCCTCCTCATCGATGCCACGATCTCGCTTCTGCAAACGTCTCTTTTCTTCTTATTATTCACCCTCACCACTTTTTAGCCACCCTCATAAAATTAAGTCAAACAGTTTTGGGGTACTCGCCTCTTTTTTTTCCCCCGATTGAACTGCACAGAGATTGCACCTCGTTTTTTCGATTTCAGGACGAATTACGATCTTGAGTGTCACATGTGTGTGCGTCAGAGGTAATAACGAACTTTTTTTTCCTTTCTCTTTATGATCGTATGTTTGTTTAGTTTTTTCCAGGGGAATTCTCATAACTTGATCCACCGGTTTGTCTAATCGAACGGATAAATCGGGGTGGAACTTCTTAGGGATCAAGTTATTCATATCCTAATTTTTCTTGATTGTCGCCGGATAATCGCAGGATTATGGATATTACCTTGAATTGAATTGCTATTAAAATTGATTTTCAATAAGTTTAATATCAGATACAACTTTCTTTTTTTAAATTAATTCGAAAATTGTATACTATACAAATTATCGAGATTTTTTTAACTTTTTGTCAGCAAATTTTTCTATACAAAATTAATAAATCAGTGTAAGCTGTCGAGTTAAATGTAATATATTTATACTTAAATTGACTCATAATGCCAAACTCAAACTTAAAAATAACCATCTACACTTATAAGTTGAATTAATTATCATCAAAAGATGATACTTTGGAAAAATATAATTTTTTTGTTTTTAAATTAATTATGTAAAATTATCAATTTTAGTCTGATGAGGAAATAAAATATTCCGAAACGTAACAGATGTAATTATTTATTGATAAATTGGCCCACTTGAAAAGAAATAAAAAATTATAAATTAAAAAGTTGATTCATTCAATTAATAGTTTTTAGTCGGGCGGATTGATTGATTTTGATACAACTTGCTAAGTAATATGGTTTGTTGGGTATTTGCATGTTACGTTCAAGATTAAATTGTCGACAAGTTTCCAATCGGTGTATATATATTTTTAGTGTGCTTCAATTACTCGCACTAAGTTGAGCAACTTAGTATATACATGTATATATCAATATCAAAAACTTGTCTCTAAACAGGTAACTTATTATAAAAGTGAATTATTAATAATAGTGATTTGATAAATATAGCGTTAAAAAATTTCCCTTAACGGATTTTTTCGCATTTTAGTTTTAATCACCGTTCGGATACATGATTTGATTTACAGTCATTCGTGCAAAGTGCGAGCTGGAATCAGTACGCTCGGCTGAAGGTGGATTCGATCGGAGGATTTGCGGCCTTCTGTCAGTGGTCGTCAGCGTGATTGACGAGTGATATCGTTAACGGTTTAGCCGCGAAGATTTTACTGCCATGATCTCGTTAGTCCTCGGCACCCTTGTTTTATCCTTCCTTCGCGTACACTTCGTCGCTCTGCTGGGCGTCGAGATCAGTAAAAGCAAGTTTTACAACAAATTTTAAAATCAAAGCTCACAATTAATCCAATTCTGGAATAGAGAAATTTGTTATTATTAAAACATTTAAAAAATTATCAAAACATTTAAAAAGTTATTAAAATATTTAAAAAATTATTAAAATATTTAAAAAATTATTAAAGTATTTAAAAAAATATTAAAACATTTAAAACATTATTAAAACATTTAAAAAATGATTAAAACAGAAAAAAGTATAACATGTTTATATTAAAAAGTTGATATGCATATTTGTATAATTTTGCAAACAAGTTTAATGATTAAAAGTGTATTTATTTAGCCAGTATAATTAACTTTTGCTGTCGCAACTTCAGCGATGGCAATTGAGATTTTAGGTGGAGCCCGAATGCAAACAGGTAGACCGGAAGTGGATGACTGGGGGCGGTTAAGGGGTGGCAACTAGAACAGGACGGCGCCGTCGCGTTCCCAAACTCGTTTCTGTTGCACGAAATCCATCCCTGTAATACAGTTTGTATCGCAGCCTGCGTTGTAATCGTGGCGCCTGCTGCTTATGGCTCCGCCTACCGTAGTACAGCCACCCTTCCAGGTATGATTAGATTGTTATTATTATAGTCCAGCAGTATATATATACACGTGCATTATGTAATAGAGCTGTTACTGGTCAGACCCCTGCACTTTATTATTTTTTATCTAAAATGATAATTTTTAATTCTGTTTTTTCTTTTGTTGTTGCAGTCAGTTAAACAAACTATAATAAAAACAATTTATTTCAAAACAAAAAAACAATTTTTATTTAAGAACCAGGGGGCAGAGGGCGCCAACCCTTGCGCTTTTTATATAAAGAAAATACAATTTACATTTAAAAATATAGTTTATATTTAAAAGTATAACTTTTGAAAAGAGTAAATAAAAAGTAAAATTTGTAAGATTTTAAAAAAAGTTTGAACAAAATCAGGCTAAATCTTAAAGGGTTAAAAATAAGGGTATGTGATGTTTTTATGTCACAGTGCAGAGAAACTGAAAAGTCGCTGCAATGTGAGATAGAGATAGGCCACGATAATGTCGTGACTTGACAATAAAGCTCATCTCACCCTAAATCCCTTCATCAATCAACTAGACATTCTCTCTCTGAGTCTATGTCACTGACTTTCAACTGTCCAGTAACAAGGATATAATTGAACAATCACATGCCAACTAATTAATTGTTAAATGTTTTTCGAACAAAAAAGTATAAAGCGAAAAGGGAAATAATACGCGACATGTTTTAAATTTTTCTTTGATATATATATTTGTTTATAATAATCAATATAACTATTTATATATACAGCTTGAAAATATCATAACGACTGATATAACAAAAGTTGTATTACAAATAAAATTTGTAAACGATAAATTTTTTCGGCTACAAATTGTGGAAGTTAAAACTCGACGATTATTTTAATACAGAAATATGTGTAGACGACAAATTTTTTAACTTAATTTGCATTCGAAAAACTTTATTCTTTTTGTTTATCATTGTACAAAATTTGAGCATATCGGACCTTGTTTAAATCGAATTTTTAAAGTAATAAATTAAAAATAAAAATTTGTTCCTTGAATTGGAAAAAAGTAATTTGAGATGAAAGGTGATATGTTAAGAAAGGATATGATGCGTGAAAAAAATTAATATTAAATAAAAGGCATGTAAAAAGTTAATAACAATTTAATTATAAAATAGTTAATAACGTATTAAATAGAAAATTTAATTTAAGTAATAATAAGTATTAATTTCATACAAAAATTAAAATGATTAAAAGCTAAAACTTGGAAATCAAAATTGATATAAAAATAAATAGATAATTTTAATATAAACTATAAATAATTTTGATTAATAAAATATCATGTCAGTAAAAATTTAAAATAACTGAAATAAAATTATAAAAAATAATAAATTTATGTGCGTACATACTTTCAAACAAAATTGTAAAGTTGACAAAAATGTTGAGCTCTCTTTCCAAAAGTAGAATAAAACACAATTCAAGAGTTTGTTGAAAATAACATTTCACGATTACCTTATTAATATTGCACCTTATTTCTAATTCATTAATATTATTACTATTATTTGTAACACACGTAAACTTTAAAAAATAACGACAAATGACTAACTTAACTTAATTCTAATCATTAATTTGTGGTTAACTGTCGTCTAAATAAAGAGACCGTAATAAATAATTGCACAAAACCGACACTTTGTCTTGCCGTCGCGTCGCGTTCTATCACTTTAACTTTTAATCAAAAAATTGCACCATCAAAGTTTTTCGAATGTCTTTTTTTTTGTTAAAAAAAATTGATACACTAAAAAATTAACAATTTTTTGCATCCTAATTTTTTTTCCATAACACCGCATTACTTACTTTTTTTGACAAAAAACAGGAAGAAGACAAAATTAGATCTAGCTTGATTTGGAATATCTACAAATTTCGTTCATTCAAGTGGACACCTTGTGTACAACCTAGTGATATATTCTTGTCTTGTTATCAATTACACTGTCTAAGAAGTTTTGGCCAGTAAAAAGAACAAAAGTGACTATAAACGCTTACGTACGGA
>JABFPM010004849.1:0-12046 GCA_022817325.1 Idris sp. 1 HC-2018 | reverse complement strand
TTTTGTGTAATAATTTCTGTCAAAAAATGGCTAGAGGCAGATAATATGACTACAAAAAAATTATTACACATATGTATCGCTTTTTTCTCATCATTTTGAACAATCCTAGATACTGATCTAAAAAAAACTTTTTTTACGGCCACTCTAATGAATATGAGAGTTACTTATACAATCAAATAAATAATAAACATTGACTTAAAACATAAATGTCTATGAAAAAAATTAACATTTATTTCAAGTTAGTATTTTCTGTCCTTGTTCACGGATTTTGTCCCTTAATTCGTATTTTAAATTTTACATGCAGTTGTACGAAAAATTTAAAATATAAATTTTTAAATTCAATCATAAATAAAATTGTTTATTTTTTAATTTTAATATTTTTCTTATAAATTATTGTAAGAATAATTTTAAAAATTGTTATAAAAGTTATCTGTGTATATATGATTACTTTCTCCCCGCACTTATACTTGGTAGAGCAAGATAACGTTGGACCATATTTTGATTTACGGCTGATGTGTGCAAATTATGGAAGGCACTACCTATAACGAGAGCCCATATAGTATGCCTAATCAGTGGATTGACACTTGTCCTAAACAATACAAATATTTATATTTTATAAAATAGAATTGAGACAAATAATCTAATGAATACATTTTATAAATTACTTACGACGGTATTTCAAGTCTTCCTGATTCCCAATTTCTATCTAATACTACGGAAAGTCCTCCTAAATCGATAGTCCCTTTTATACAAATTAGTATCATGGTACTGAACATAACAAAAGCTTGAATGAAATCTGTCCAAACGACTGCTCTCAAACCACCCTTAAATTTAAAACGAAATTAATTATCAGAATACATTTTTATACGTAAATCTAAATAAAAAATATTTACCACACATGTGTAAAAAATGCAGACCAAACATACGAAAGGAGTGATGATATGAATATTTATGCCAGTAACTGTAAATAGCAAAAAAAATATTGGATTCATAATTTTTGTAAAAATAATATACACAAATAAATAATTTTCCAAAACTATTTAAAACATAAACATTTCAGTTCACCTTGATTAAAGGCTAAAGCTGGCATGTATATAACAATTGGAAGCCAGATCATCTGAAAAAAGTTTCCAATGATGATAAATTTTATTTAAATTTAACAAAATATCTTGTTTGATATGTGTTTAATATTGTCAGTGATGGCACACATTTTTGTATAAGAAAACATTGTCTTTATATTGCCATTATCTTTTCTAAAGAGTAGAATAAATTACAAGACGTTGTACATATAACTGATTTTTTTTCAACGTATATAATGTATCAATGATAAATTAAGTGTCCACAAGAATTGCAATCAATGATCCACTATTGTTTCCCTCAACTTTGAACTTTTTAGTGGACATTTGAAACTTTCCATTTTTATTTCAGAAAAGTTAACAAATTAGACCATCAATATTTTTTTGAGTAAATTTTTTTAAAATTCATTAGAAAGGCCTTCATTTTTTTCTACTTTATCTTTTATTCGTCATGACACGACAAGACACATTTTAATAAATTAATTGTAAGGTTTGTTGAAGATAACACAATTTTGTTTGAGGAAGAACAAATAGTGATCCAGTTTTTAATAGATCCTGCTTCTGACGTTAAATGTTTACTTTTATTAATTTTTTATCTGTAAAACGAATACGTCTTAATTTTTTATTCAATATTTGAAACAGTTTATAATAACAAAAAAACTATGTAAATACAAAAGCATAAAATATTACAATTCTTCCTTTAAATTATAAATTAAAGTTAATCTAAAATAAATATTTTAATTATTTAAACAAATGACCTTAATATTTAAGATTAAACAAGTATAAACATTTTTAATAAAACAAATGCAAATAATTTTTTTAGAAAAACTCACAATGCCAATAGCAAACAAAGTCGACCCGAAAATTCGAATTTTTTTGTCAAATCGCCTCTCGAGGTACTCATAAGTGCTCGTCAACTGCATCTCATGAAAAACCGGTAGAAAAACGTCAGACGTAATAATACCGACGAAGAACATGCTTAACAGAATAAACAGCCAGCTGGTTCCATGCACGTAAATTTCTGTGGGGATTCCAAGAAGTGAAATCCCCGAGACAAAGCTGGCTATAAGACTCAAACTGACGGGAAAAATGGTCATGTTTCGGCCCCCGACCAAGTATTCATTTTCCCCAACAGATCTTTTTTTTAGGGCGTGAAACAAGCCGACACAGCAACAGGACAACAGCATCGCCACAAAAATCACGTAATCAAAAACACCAAAAGATTGCAATCTTTGGCTAATTTCCTGAACGGTGGGCATTTTCGTCTGGTCATCCATGGTGTCAGACAAAATTATTTACTTCTTTTTCAGATTAAATTATTTTATCTAGAAAAATTATGGCAAGTTTTAAAAAATAAGTTTATTTAAGTTTAAAAAAAAGTAATTGAAATTCAAACCTGGCAATATCAAAGTAAATCTTCAGCTCGGCATTTCATGTTGTAAAAACTAAAAAATCACAAGTGAACAAAAAATGAAAATCACAATTGAACAAAAAATAAAAATCGCGTGACAATGGTACGCGAAACAAAAACTGTCATCGTCGAGCAGCGCATAATAAAAGACTTGAGCGATACTGGCCCCACAACCGCCAGCGATGCCGATATCAAGTGCGTATCACGGGGAAATCGTGCGTGCGATTTGCTTGATAACTCAGCATTAAACGTAAGTGGTTAATATGATCTAAATTTAGACGACTGAGCATCTTCTTCCGGAAATTTATTAGGAAGGTAATCTAAGAAAATATTTACAATTCAGTGAGCATTAATATTAAAAATATAGCATCTCAATATATATATTTTTTTTAATTTTTGAAGCTATTTTTAATTTTTTTAGCTCAAACAAGTGATAACTGGTGTTTGAACTTTGCAAACATTAATATTAAACTCACTGTTTGAGAAGTAATTTTTTTTATCAGTTAACTTGTTCTTTTATCTCACTCTCTTTTTTGAAAGTTTGCTTAAAAACAACCGAATCAGTAATTAGTCAGAGACAATAAAGAGTTTATAGGTAAATATATGCTCTACGTGATTTAGCGGTTTGAATATATTCAAAGATTAATTATCTAAAATTTCTTATTCAGTATAAGTGATTTCAGCTAAATGATCTCAAGGCAAAATGAATTACAATATTTTGTTCATTACAAACATACAATGTTTATTTCAGTAGAATCAAATTGAAGTGACATAGAAGTGAAAAAAAAAACAGTATTCTGAATTTACTCTAGCCCTCATAAAATTTCGGCAGATCATCATTGAGAACTGTTCCCCTGTCGATACCTTTGCTTGTGATGACACCATAACGAATTATACCACCACTGGAACCGTCACGAGACATAGCAAGACTTACAGCTGTAAAAAACATTTAGTTAAATATTCAGTTTTTATTTTTGTACCCATATTTATTTTAAAAATATTTGTTTTAATAAAAAATTACCATTCTTTACAAACTGAACGCATTCTTCGCGAGTCATGCCATTTTTGTAATTGTAATCTAGGTAACCGTAAATGTAAGAGGAACCGGATCCTCCGGATGCGATTTTCTGTCGAACGCACATTCCACCAATTGGAATGCTGTATACTTGAGCGCCCTTTTTTGAGTCCCAGCCGGCCACGATCATTCCCGCTGTTAGGGAATCACGATACGTGTAACAAAGTTCCTTCAGTAAATTTGCAGCGGTTTCCACCAAGGGCTCTTCGCCAAGTTCCATTCTAAGAATCAATTTTGTTATTAAAGTTAAATTTATATTACAAATTATATGATATTTTAAATTAAAATGAATTTGTACTTGTGAAAACCTAAATGGTACTCGACAACAGCTGAAATTGCTTGAGTATCACCAGCAGATCCAGAACGACAGCAGTAAATTAAGTCACTTAGTTTTGTTAATTTATCAGCATAGCGATTTGCGACATATACTCTAAAAACAAAATTAATTTTAATTAATTTTTTTAAATAAATAATCGAAATATAAATTTAAAAAAAATGAAAACTTACCCTGTTGAAGATCGTGAATCAGCACCAATCACAACTCCGCCATCAAATTCACAAGCTAAGATTGTCGTCTGAAAAAAGTTAGTTAAAAGTTAGTTAGTAAAAGTTTTTCTTATTTGTGACTTTTGAAAACATTTTATTTTTGACAAAATGTTAATTTTAAAAAAAATTACTTTGTTTTTATGTTCAGTTATTATTTCTGATGAAATGAAACATTATGAAATTACTTTGGAGCTTTTGATTGTTAATAAATAAAATTTTATATAATTACAATTAAAAACATTTGATTTGGAATAATAATTTGACATTTTTTACAATATTCAATATAAATAAACAGTTTTTAAGCGTTATGGCAAAATTCAGGTAAAGAAAATACAGTTTGCACTGTCATTCTAACCTAAGCAAGATTCAAGAAAAACATTGAAAACAAGTGAAACTCACTCCAGTAGTATGTGGTGCATTCCAGGGTGTCTCACTCTGGGCAAGTGTCATCGGTCCGTCCAATAAGGCCATTTTTTAATTAAATATAATGAAAAGCCGACGCAAAAATTATTCAACACAATAAATAAATTTTTCAATTTACTTTCTGCTGACAATTGCTTGATTCTGACGCATGCGCGAATATACTTACTGCGCTCTCTAGCGTCAATTACAAAAACAATGATAAAGAAGAGCAAATAAAACATAACGTAAAAAAAAGAATTATTTAAAAAAAAAACCTACGCTTGTACTAGTAATTGGTAAATGGTGTTTATTACACCGCCATATTTTAAAACAAAAAAAACACACTTGTTATTTTGCGAAAATGAAATTAATTAAATTGCTATTAACTGTCGATAAGATGAATTCCTACTTTGTATTCGTGACGTCAGAGACTGAAGATTGCGCATTCGCCACGAAGCCGCCAACCTGTCAGTTGGACAAAAATCAAAATGGCGAGGCACGGTTACTCGTGTAATGTGATCCTCTTTCTAAATTCTCGATTTAATTTGTAGAGAATGTGATTAGGAGAAGTAAAAAAGACCGTGCAATTAAACGTTGTTCGCGGATCGAAAATTGTCAACTTGCGCCGTTGCAAAAAGAAAGAGACAGAGAAATGGCGCTGCGCAAAGTAAAGGGCAACTTCGAGCGGATGTTTGACAAAAATTTGACCGATCTAGTGCGGGGTATCAGGAACAACAAAGAAAATGAGGTAAACAAACAGATTCTTTGGACAAAACATATTTTTATAAGTTAGAATTATAATTAAAATTATGACGCATTTTGTTTCTTTAAAAAGTTTCAATAACTTTTGGAGTCAAAATCAAAAAAATATGCTCCAAATTTAATGACATCTGACAGTTTCTTGTAAGTTTATTCATGTTGAAAAATAGTTAATTTTCAAGTCATTATGTTAAAAATAATTATAATAATAATAATTTAATTCGGAATTTTGTACTTTAAAAAATGTTGTTTTTTTTGCAGGCTAAATATATTGCACAATGTATGGAAGAAATTAAACTCGAATTACGCCAAGACAACATAGCTGTCAAAGCCAATGCTGTTGCTAAGCTGACATATGTATGTATTAAAAGTTATCGTACTGATATGCACATAACAATGATTTTTTTCACTTCAGATTCCTAAATTTAGTATATTATTATAAATTAAGTCTTACTATGATAAATCATATGTAAAAATAAATAAACTCAGTTTTATTGTACTTTTTATTACACAATTTTTATATACTTTTAAATAAAAAATATTCTAATTTCAAAAACTAATGTTTTCAGCTTCAAATGTTGGGCTACGACATAAGTTGGGCCGGATTCAACATAATTGAAGTTATGTCTTCGCCAAAATTTACCTATAAAAGAATCGGTTACTTGGCTGGTAGTCAAAGTTTTCATACAGACATAGAGGTAATTAATTTTTGTTTGTTTGTTTGTTTTTTTTTTCAGAATTATGTAGTATGTATAGTATATTTCGTTAATTTTGCAGCTCCTTATGTTGACCACAAACATGATTCGCAAAGACTTGAACTCGCAAAATCAGTACGACGCAGGTCTGGCTCTGAGCGGGCTTTCCTGCTTTATCAGTCCGGACCTGGCACGTGACCTCGTAAATGACATCATGACGCTCTTGACCTCAACGAAGCCGTACCTGCGAAAGAAGGCCGTCCTCATGATGTATAAAGTTTTTTTGCGTTTTCCCGAGGCGCTGCGACCCGCATTTCCCAGACTCAAAGAAAAACTCGAGGACCCGGACAGCGGGGTGCAATCCGCCGCTGTCAACGTTGTCTGTGAGCTCGCCCGCAAAAATCCGAAAAATTATCTAAGTTTGGCTCCGATTTTTTTTAAACTCATGACCACGTCGACAAACAATTGGATGCTTATAAAAATCATTAAACTGGTATGAAAATCATAAAACTAACATATTATAATCATAAAATAGGGTTTTTTTTATTAAGTGAATAGGTCGGTATTGAAAGGAACCAAAGTCACAAACTTGTTTACTTTTGTTTAACTTTTTTTTTATTTATTTTAAAGTTCAAGTTCATCGTTTACAAGGTTGTTTTAACTTTATTTTTTTATAAAATGTACTTTTTTCTTTAGTTTTTCAATTAAAGAAAGACAAAGAAAATTTTGTTCATCAAAATTTGCAGAATGTGTCTTAGGTTTCTTTTAATTTTCATTGTTCTCAAATATGGCTCAAAAATACTTTTTTCGCATGCTCAGTTCTCGACCATAACGCTGATCGAGCCTCGAATGGGCCGTCGATTGACCCAGCCACTAATAGACCTCATATCAAGGTTTAACATCAATTCAATTGCAAAACATTTGTAGATAGGGCTGATAAAAATCATAATTTTTAATAAAAAGTCTAACAAATATTTATTTTTAATTACATTTTTTTTTTTTTTAATTAAGAGGAAGTCAAAGTTCTACGTTCACGGAGTTAGAGACTTTTTGAATAAAATTATTAATTTTGCGAATTAAATAAAGATCGTACATTTATTCGAATCTTTGATGTTTAAAACAAAGTCTTCTTAAATTTGAATTAATATTTTGCAGTATTAACAATAATAATTAAAAAACTGCCATGTCGGTATTTGACATCTTCTTAAAGTACATATTTTCTGCACTAAAATGTCACGATAATAATTGAAGCTAATAAGAATTACATAATATTATTTTTGCATACAATTTGCTTAACAAAATTTACCTGAATTTAGAATAATAGAAGAATGCATGTATAATAAATGTCTTTAAAACTATTTCTTCGATATTTTGCATACAAACATTCTTGCATAAATATCTCAGCAAAAACCAATCAATAAATATCACATTAAAGTCTGCTACTGCACAAAAAACTAAATTTTTTTGCAGTATAATGATTTAATATTTTCTTTTATTAAAATAAACAGGCAATTTATTAATTAAACTAACAAAATTGATACTAATTATCGAGAGTTTTATATTTAATTTTTGCTCTTAATGAAATTGTCCTCAAATTATTTTTCATGTCAATAGTTGAGTTTATTAACACACTTGAAAAAAAAAAAAAAAAATGAGCATAAAAATTATACAACGTTAACTTGTTTTATTAAAACTTATTTTCCTTCTTAAAATTAACTAATTATGAATTTACAATTTAAAACATTTTAAATGTACAAATTTTACGTTAATGTAACTTCAAATTTTGTAAACTTAAATTTGTCTAATATATGCAATTAGTTAACGTTTACTAGATAAGCTTCAAAAATTATAAGTTTGTTTTAAAGTTTATCAGCCCTGTTTTAGAGATAATAAATTTTAATCTTTGATAGTTTTTAGAAATGTTGTCTTCAAGCAGCCAGAAAGAGCCGAGTCTTTAATTAAACTTTGTTTTATTTATTTCATAAATAGTTTACTGCTAAATTGTTTTATACATTTTTATTATTAGAGCTATAAATTACGTTTACAGTTTGGCGCATTGACACCTCTAGAACCTAGGCTTGGCAAAAAGTTAATAGAACCCCTTACCAATTTAATACACAGGTATTTTTAACAAACAAATATTTTTTTTCTAGAAATACATTTAAAAAAAAAAGAAATTTTTGTTCTTCTTTTAGAAATACATTAAAATTATTGTAGTTGCTTTTAAATGTCAATCCCTTTATTGTTCACAAAATTTGTACCTAATAAAAAGTTTGTTTGTCAGCACATCAGCCATGTCACTTTTATATGAGTGCATAAACACTGTCATCGCAGTTTTGATATCAATTTCATCGGGTATGCCAAACCACTCGAACAGCATACAACTGTGCGTGCAAAAACTGCGAATTTTGATTGAAGACTCCGACCAAAATCTGAAGTACCTCGGCTTGCTGGCGATGTCGAAAATTTTGAAAACCCATCCGAAGAGCGTGCAGGCCCACAAAGATTTGATAATGCAGTGTCTCGACGACAAAGACGAGAGCATCAGACTGCGAGCTCTGGATCTGCTTTATGGAATGGTTTCGAAGAAAAATCTCATGGAAATTGTGAAGAAACTTATGGTGCACATGGACAAGGCTGAGGGAACCACTTATAGGGACGAGCTGCTTTCGAAAATCATTCAGATTTGCTCGCAGAATAATTATCAGTTTATCACTTACTTTGAATGGTAAATTTTATTTAAGATTTGTAAGCAAAAGTATTTTTTTACAAATTAGTATATATCAATTTATGTTTATCTCCAAATTTTAGGTACATATCAGTATTGGTGGATTTAACTCGAATGGAAGGGACTAAACATGGCCAAGTTGTGGCTACCCAACTACTAGATGTGACCATTCGGGTTCAGGCAATCAGAAGTTTTTCGGTGGAACAGTGTGCCTTGTTGTTAGAAAATGCGAGTCTTTTTACAGGTACTGAACAAAAAATAATGAATAAAACTTTATTAAATTTGTAAACAACTATTGTTAAGATTAAAATTAAATTTTATCAAAGTTATAGAACATGTTTATTACAAGATATTTAATATTTTTTTAGGTCAACCCAGAGCTACCATGTCAGAAGTTTTGTACGCAGCTGCTTGGATTTGTGGAGAATTTTCAAGGTAAACAAGAAGAGAATGATTTATAAATATTTGTAATACATTAATTTTGTAATTCTTTATTTTTATATTCAAACAGTGAGTTAAAAGATCCCTTGAGTACTCTGAAATCCATGCTAAAATCACAAGCAACAACTTTGCCTGGCCACATCCAGGCGGTGTATGTGCATAATATTCTTAAATTGGTCGCCGCAATTTTGAGTAAAGCTTATGAGAATGAGGACACAGAAAGCATGGATCAGGTACAATTTCTATATTTTATTATTCATTTCCAGGGCTGATATGACTAAATAAAAAAATGCAAAATTAAATTTAAAAATAATCAGCCATGGTTTTTTATCCCAATTATTACGAAAATTCAAAAATCATTAGTTTTATTTCTTTTATTACCATATTTTTACCAAGTTGGTAATGAAAATAATAAAATAGCTATAATTATGATTTTTGTAAAAAAAAGTATTTTTTATTTCAGATCTTCCAGTTGTCTGAAAAGCTCGGCATGTTTCTCTGTAGCAGTGACTTGGAGGTGCAAGAACGTGCAAGTTCTGCCATTGCTCTTCTGGAAGTAATGAAAGAAAACCCGGAACTTTCGAAAGAACTGGCCGAAGCTTTTGAGGGAGAACTGAACCCTGTAGCTCCAAAAGCTCAAAGAAAAGTAATCAAACTTTCTTTTAATTAAAAAGAAAAATAAATAATAATTTAATTTAATTTTTCTGTTTTAAAAATAAAAAAGTGTTTTACTCAATGAAAAAAAATGTGTTAATTATAGGTTCCGATGCCTGAGGGACTCGATCTGAACAAATGGATAAATGAGCCACCCTCGGACAGTTCGGACTCAGAGGAGCTCGACATGAATGACATCTTTTTCAAGTCGGACAAGTTCAATGACAACGCAAAAACGGACTTATACGAGCCAACAAACGAGGAGATACAGAAAAAGCGCGAGGCTCGAAAGTTGGAACAGGAAAATAATCCGCATTATTTGAAAGAAAGTGTAAAACATTCCTCGTCTTATCACAACATTTCGAATAACAATGATGAGGATTACGACAGCATTCCAGTTGCCAAGCTCAATATCCCGGTGACGCTGAAAGTCGCGGGATATAATGAGATCGAAAAGTACATGAGTATTAGCAAGATCGAGGATGCTCGGAGAAGACACAAGAAAATGAACAAGAAAAAGAAGGGCAAGAGAAGTAATTATTTTTCACTGATTTTGAATCAATTTTAAATCAAAATAAAAATTAAACAATTTTGTCTTTATTTTTAGCTAAAAAGTCAAGCAGTTCTGAGGACGAGGATGAAGACATATCTTCGCAGTTTGTCAATACGGGAATCGGGGAACTCCCTCCAGGTGCTCGGTTAAGCGACAGCGACGATTTAGATCCTACTGACGCCAATGATCCTCATCGGGCGCTGAATATCGATTTGGATTTGCCGCTCAGAGACAACGAAAAACTTCCAAATTTGGAACATAAAAGTGTTAGAGAGGACAAAGATTATTATAAAAAGAGTACCAAATCAGAAAAGGTAAACATTTACTTTTTTTCTTGGAGAAAAAAAAAAAAAAAAAACTCAAGTCCTCTGTTGGATGAATTTGAAACTAAAGCAAGAAAATCTTTTTACATTAAATCATAAAAATGTAATTTTCAGGTGTCCAAAAAGTCCAAAAAACGCCACAAAGTAAGTCTAAAGGATTCAGAAAAGGAGCACGCAATGGACTTGCTTTTGGTTTACGAGGACGAGGGCACAATGCCGTCCGAGAAGTTGAAACACAAGAGGTCGAAAGTCGCGAAAAAGAGTCGCGAGGAGGTCGACGACTCGAAGCATCGACGCAAGTCAAAAAAAAAAGACAAAAAGGAGAAAAAGAACCTCGATTACGAGGAAACTGCCGGTATTTCCACCCCGTCCAAGGAAGTCGTTACAAAGGACATTAGTGTGCCAATGATGGAGCTGATTGAGCCGTTGGAAATTTTGGAAGAACTCGCGGAGGACAAGACAGTTCGCATGTCTTACGAACTGAAACAATCTGCCTATGAATCGGACAAATTGTTTGCCAGAATTCAGCTCACCAATAAGGGAGGCAATTTAATAAAAAAATTAGTCTTCAATGTGTCTGATTCTTCTACACTGAAATTAAATCGATCGGTAAATTTTTTTATTACAAATTTTTATTTAATTTTATACTAAAAAAAAATTAAATTTTTGAGTGGAAAAAATTGTAATTAAAATTTGAATTATGTGTTTAGATGACAGACGAATTCGGGGTCAAAATAAATTTTACCCTCTCATCGCAGAGCAGCAACGAATTTGAGGTGTCAATTTTGATAAGCGACGTGACGTTCGCCCAAAAGTTGCGGGGCACTCTCACCTACATGGTGGAGAGCGCCACCGGCACTTCCCAGGAGAAGTTGGACTTCACGCTGCCGCTGCCATGCGGTGCGTTCATGATCGGCCAGGTGTCGCACAGCGACATCTTGACGGAACTTTTGCGCAGCGGACAGCTAACGGCGCGAGTGCAGCGCGACCTTGCGGACAGCGGCGACTTCACGCAGACCCTTAACACCATCTGTCGCAAGTGCCATTTGACCCTCGTCGAGCAAATAGATGGCGCTGCCTCGCTTTATGGACACTCCCTCAAGGGACACCACGTGTGCCTTTTACTGAAAACCAATGTAATTTATCTTTTTAAAATATTTGACAATTGAGATATGTTTAAGTTTTGGACAAATATTTATATTGGGACCCGCAGGATATAGGGAAATTCAATATGGCGATAAGTAGTACACAAAATGCTTTATCCTGATTGGTTAATTCTGGTTATTTAAGGTGATATGTCAAGTCTAGAGTCACGGAGTTAGTGTCTTTTTCAATTAAAATTCATTCGTAACGAATTTAATCTACTAAAACATATCAGGCCAT
>JABFPM010004848.1:0-12047 GCA_022817325.1 Idris sp. 1 HC-2018 | reverse complement strand
CCTGCATTTGAACGATTGCTATTTTGAAAATGCATTTCAATACCTGGTTCGCTTTTTTTAAACATTTTTTATTGTGTAATTATAACTAGCTTGTCTCCTAACAAATCTAACAAACTTTCAAGCAAATGTTAATACTTGACTCTAACTGAAGACATTTCAAGTTTAATTACTAAATAAAGAAAACAACCTTGAATTGTCCATTGACATATTTAGGCTACATTCTTTTGTCTTTAATTAAAACTTGTAAAAAAGAGTAATTTATTCGAAAGTACATCTTCATCTTAGTAATAATTTAAAATATAATAAAAGATTTTGAAAAATGAAACTTCAAGAAAAGTAAATTAAAATTTATAATTAAAAAGATAGTTGATAGCTAGATTTTTGATTTGTTGAAATTTTGATTTTGAAACTTAATTATTTATAAACTAAACAAACATCTCAGAATGTGTAAGATATTAATCTTTCACTAAAGACATTTTGTTCATGTTTAAACATGTCTTTTTTTTGTTTCATATAAATTTATGATTCAAGTTATGCAAAAATTAAATTACAAAAAAGTTCAAAATATGTCAATTAGTTAACTTATAACTCAATGAAAAATTGTTTATTTTTGTCATTCATTTTTCCCCTCTTATTTTGCAATAAGATTAAGTTTTCAATGCATAGAAATGTTCTTTGTACAAAAGAAACGAATAATAAAAAAAACAAAAACAAAAACAAAAAACAAAAAAAATTACTTTCATAAAGTGTTAATATGATAATTTGTCTTTCAGAAAATGGTTTAGTCGTGGCGATATCTTAACAATGAACACAATTTGACACTCAATCGTGTCGACTTTTGTTGAGTTTCGATACTGAGTGTGGATGTTGGTGGAAACTTGATCAGTCGTCCCAAGGGCGCTGGCGTTGCTTATGAGGCTTGTGTGAGATATCTCAGACGTATACAAGACGAACATTGGATGGATGGGAATCCTAACCGAATCTGTTGTACGTTTTCTCTCTCTTTTGTATCCTCCCGCGACTCCCTTTCATCTGCTCCTCCCTTCCGGCCGTCCCACTATTACCCTCAGGCAACCAATCCTAAGTAAAGTTTGTTACACAACTCCGAGAACTTAGCAAAATGGTCCACTAGCTCGCAGCGTACTAAGCTTCCCTTATGCTTGCGAATCTTCATCGAAACCACAGCGTATTCTTAGCTCAATAGTGCTCCATTGTCAATGCATATGCAAATTTCCTTTCATTTCATTGCGTTATCAGCTGAGTATCTCATTTGACATTTCGCAGACTCCCGCGGGTTTATCCTTAATCTTTTATATCAATTCCTTCCTCTTCTCAAATTCTTTCATTTTTTCTTTAGTTTTTTGCCTCTGTTTTTTCTATCGTTTCTACTTAATCATCATGCTATAGAAAAGCAATCCAATTATTGATTTCTCTTTTTTTTATTATTATTATTTAAGAAATGTAATTCTTCAATCAGTAGTTGATTTCTTTTGCTTGTTTGTGCAATCAATAATTTAGTGATTAATTAAGATTAATCGAGTTTTAAGTTTTCGCATGCAGGGATAGATTAATTTAACTTTTGAATCTGTATTTTTACTGTCTTAATTGATAAGTGTGGATGGAATAGGATTTAATATGTTTTATTTTTCAAAATATGATAATTGTATTATGAAAATGCTGCTTGCCGATGATATTCTAAGCTTCTTCAAAAAATTTAGCGACTTTTTAGAGATATAATTTAAAAAACTTGTTTCCTCTAAGAATTTCGACAGACATTTTTTTTCTGGTGCCTACAAACATATATTTTTTTTTTTGTAAAATATCTTTTCAAAATTGTTACATTTTATAGTCTGAGAAAAATTGTGGAAAAATCGCCGACATATTTAGTAAAACTTAGCGTTTTTTAAAGAGAAATTTCAACTTAGGAATGAAAACACTTTGTAACATATTCTTCTTTGCTATAAAAAGTATGTGCTGTTTTTGTTTAAATATTTAACACTTCTTAAAATTCATTAAACTTTTTCAACAATCATGCTGAAGTTCGCAGTTGACTTAAATCATTATATTTTACTATGTACAAAATGTATAATATTCTAAATATTATTTTAGTAAGAATTACGTTTATATATATAGTTTCGTTTAATTTATATACACATATAATTTAGAAAAAAAATTATATGTTTGTTTAAATGTTCTGTGTAATAAATTTTCAATAATTATACCATATATTGTAACGATGTGCCTGATTCAATTTATGAATAGAAAATTTGAATTGTAAGCAAATTATATATAGAATATTTGAGGTGCTGTTAAAACAAATTTGGTGGTTAGCTTTGATCATTTTTCTACATTATTAGACTTAATCAATTTGATTGATTGGAAACTTTATGCTTAGTTTTCGTGAACCATAGTAAAATTGAAAGTTATCTAACATTGTTATCTATACAAATTTCAGATTGTGTATTTGAGAACAACATTTTTCGGTAGTTTAGGGTGATCCAACATTAATCTTCTTTGTAATTTATCATTTTAAAGTAAATAAGTTCTGACACTTTTTATTTAATAATTGTATGCAAGAATTTGGAATTGCACATTTTTAGTTTCAAGTAAAATTATTTCAGTTTTTAATTAGATTAACTTATGAGGATAGAAATTAAAAAAAAAGTTATGCTTAAATATAAGATAATATTTGTTATACATATATTTATTGGATATTATTTATAAAAATGTGTAATGGTTTGGGCTTAGCTCGCAGTAGGGAATTTCACAATTTTGTTCTTAACTTATAATAAACAAAGAATAAAAGTGGATATTTGGATAGCTGTTTGCGTTAAAAGTCCCCAAATATTCCCAATACAAAAATTTCTTTGGGAATAGTGAGACCAAAATGTCCAAAATTCTTTAGGAAGTCTCCAAATATATTTTGAACATTTCTGAAATAATTACATTTCAGATCATTTTTTCAAATTGTTCTTGGGAAATTTTTAAAATAATTTAAGAACTTGTCTTAAAACAATTTGAATAAAATCATCTAAAATGTGATTATTTTAGAGACTTTCGAAATGTATTTGGAGATTTTCTATAAAAACTTAGAAACTTTCGATCTCACTATTCCCAAAGATTTCCAAACATGTTTTTGACCTCTGGTTTCACAAATATATTTAACAGAGTTGTACGTTTCTAATATTTATAGGATATAAGAACACCGAACGCAAGTCGAAGTACAAGGATAAAGAGTTTGAGTACAGAAAGAGGGGTACATGAGGGAATGACTCTTGATATGTCTTTAAACGTCCTGCTAACGCTTTGATTTGATTTTGTCGGCTGAGCGCATCACTGGGCCGCCATTAAGCCGCTACGAACTGCGTAAACGCGGTTGATAGTGGAGACGGTGTTCCCGTGGGATTTGCGGCATGGCTTCTTCCATGGTGCCGTAATCAAGTCTGAAACGACCGATCTTTTTCGGTTTACTCGCATGAACTTACACGTACCATTCACTTCTATCTTGGTTATATACAAGTATACTTGACATTCTTTTGTACATATTTATTACAATTATTTCATTTTTACCTTGAAAAATGTAGACATTACATTTTGTAAAATAAACATCTATATAGATTGAATACATTTTGTCTTCCTTACATTTTTTCAAGTTGTAATTTGATTATTTAAAATTTATAAGGATAACATTAATTGCAGTCATTCTTTCTAATTGCTTTAATGAAATTAGTTGAAATATTGCTTTATAATTAACATTTATGCTGATATTTTTGATACTGCTATTACTTATGAACATCTGTCTGCTGTTAATAAAATGCAGAATATTTACATCTTGAATTAAGTGAGCATTATATATATACTCTTGATTTTACAATGTTATTAATGCACGTCACAAAATAGAATTATACGCAAGAAAGTTCATATACGTATAAAAGATTACATGGATCTGTCGAGCAGATAGAAATGCGCATCCAGCGTGAAAAGGAAGACCCTACAAAGCGTCCTTAGTCCTTGCAGAGTCAGTATAACTATTAGTTTTTTGAATGAACGGGATTATCTGATCTCCCGGGAGCACATCCTTTCGGCTCATGCCAATTGAAAACATTCACTTTCAAAAATGTTTGCAAGTTTCATACAAAGTTATTACGTTTAATTTATATATATATATATATATGTACAATAGACTTTAGAAGCATAAATCAGTCAAATTAAAATTTAACTCATATGTTAAATGTTTACTTTAGCTTCAACAATTTGAATTGTGAAACGTAATTTGAAACTAAAGGGAATTAACATGTTAAAAAATATTTTATTTCGTGGTATACATACGGAATGGATTTAATTATGTTAGTTTTGGATCGTTATCCTTTGAGGTATCAAAACAGGATTCATTCAAGTTCCAATATGGCGCTTGGCGAATCTTCTAACGAGCTGGATGACTTGCAGTTTGAACCCAGCCCGCATTAGCCGTATTTGCATTTAATTGTCGGTTGTTTGTTTGACGTCCGCGCGACTGAACGATTTAGGGACCAATGCCCTTATATCCGTTTGGCGTTTTTAAGGGTTAGGTCGGCGGTCACGCCACATGTATATATTATCACCGAATTGCTGTCATTTTATTTGTTTCCGGCTTTTCGTCTTTTTATCATTTCTTCTGAACATATTTGGTTGGTGGAAACATCGATCCCAACACACCCTTGATTAGTCAATATGAACATTAATGTTAACAAGTATACACAAATCTTGGAGATCATGATGAGTTATAAATAATATTGGACACTAAAGTGTCTTTAGTTGGAATTTAAACAAACATACAATGTTTCTGTGGCTCTGCTATCCATAACTTGCTATTGTTTTATTGTTAATTGATTTTTCAATATAGATTGAAATATATATATATATATGAAATATAATTGGCATTGATTTTCAACAACAAAATGACAGTTTTTCGTGTTTTTAATACAAATTTACTAACCTCTCTTTAAAAACTATATAATAAAAAATTTGCAATAGCTTTTAAATCACAGTGTATTTTCCAATTATGCTGATCATATTGCAAAATTCCGAGATATGTTTCTTCTTGGAATAAGTTTTTTAGTGTCAGTCGAATAAGTTGTCGACACTGACCTAAGCTTATTTTTAATACGAAGCAATACTACTTTTAGGCTTTTCTAAGAGAAATCAACGAACATGAGAACGGACTTAATTTAGGGACATTAATTTCATCACTATAAAACAAAATCTAATTACAATGAAATTTTGCTAAACTAAACAGAATGTGTTTGAAATATATTATTTGGCCAATCAAAGTGTTTAAAATGACACTTTTTATATAAAAAAAAACATGATTAGGCAAAAAAAAAAAAAAAAAAAAAATTATGAGTAGCACTATAACAATTATGTGATTTTTACGCGTATTCATTGTTTAGGGGCTGTGCATAAATTACGTGAGCAAAAGTTGAGAATTTTTGAATTTTCCCTGCCTCCATGTATGAAGAATGTAAACATTCTCAGACCCTCCCCCCTTTCGCTCTTCCCGCTTAAGTCGTAAGTGTAATGGAGGAATTAATTTTTGTTCATCGATGAGATTTAGAGAATAAAATTGGTAGAGAATTTATTTTACTACTAATATGAGACGAGAACATTTCCTCAGTTTGATATGTTCTTTTTCATTTTTCTTTAACTTTTTTTTAATGTGTTAATTTTTTTAAGTTTAGTTATCGGCAACCTTTTATACATCACTAAATGAGGCTAAAACTTGAAAATTGTCGACACTTTCTCAGATACTTTTTAACAATATTTCAGATCATTTTTCGGAGACTTTCAGCAATTTTATTTTCATCAGAAAGTTAATTACTACTGTATACTACTTGTATACATAGTTTATTAAATAAAATGCATTTTGTCAATAATGTTGATTCTTTTTATGTTGATATTATATAAATTATATATTAAAATCCACAGTTGCGTTAAATAAATAAATTAATTGCGTTAAAAATCTTCAACCAATTTTGTCTGGAAATTTGGTTTGTTTACATTTAGATTATGAAATAAAGAACATATAAGACTTTACTTTACTTTACTTTACGGTTTTACATAAAATATTTGTGTCTTGCGTATTTAATAAATTGATTCAAATTTTGGGTCTAAAATGCACAGAATTTGAGAATGCTTCCTAATTTGAACAATTCAACTTGTATATATGAAAAACATTATTGCTCTAAAATTTTAATCCAAATATAACAAAATAATCTCAATTATATGACTAAATTGAATTTGCTTTGTTAATCTATTTTATATAATGGAGTATTCTATTTGATGTATTTCAACTGAAAAATATTTACGTCTACAATGTAATACTGTAGTATTCATTTTGTCAGAGCACCAATGTGTGAGAAGAAATAAAGTCCAATGAGCATTACTGTGTAATTTGAATGAAAGAATAAAGACAACCGCGCTACTTGCAGACGAATAAACTTGATCGATGATGGTGAAAGGAGATTTTACTTATGAAATGTATGATGTCCCCTCATTATCGCGCCATTCTTCCCAGGCGATGGTGCGGAATGATAGGTCGACGAGTGAGTGTATTTAGTCGAATCCCTGCACCGCGAGTCACGCTTTCACAACCTACCTAAATGTTTGATATTACTGATCGCACCGTAGCCTCCACCACCACCCCTAACTCAAAATGCGTTTTCACGCCAATTTGTCTCTCCGGAAGCTTTCACGAGTCTTTACTCGTCTCTCCTGTGAAGCTTTCGTCGTCAACATTCATTCGCGCCAACCGTAGATTTCGCGTACATCAACGGACGTCAAATATGTTCCGTCAAATGTTTTATATTCCCTTACATTGTTTGTTTTTTCATCTACTTCCATTCATCCTTTTCAGTTAATACAAAAAATAACATTAATATTTTGTTAAACAAATCTGTTCTATTTTACTTACTTTACTTTAAATTAACTACAATGAAATTTACTTTGTATTTATATATTATTGCAAGAGTGTTGAATTTTAAAAGAAATAAACACTTTTGTTATATGTTCAAAATCTTCATTTTTATTCGACTCTTTGGTACAAATTTGAGCACATATGTCGAACTCCATAGAAACTTGGTATTTAAGTAAAAACACAGTAACTGACGTTTTAGTCAGTATTAAATTTGTATTAAATTTGAACTTGATTTTACTGATGAAATGTTTTTCTGCTGTTACCCACTTTTTTGCTTAAGGCAGCAGTGTGTGCTTTCGCTGGTAAGACTTTCGCGAATATGTCAGCCATATTTTGGTTCGTATCTATTCTTTTAACTATAATCTTATTTTTAATGACACAGTATATGATGTAATCTCCATGTGTGAAATGAACTATTTTAAATCACACATTTTTCTTCAACTTAAAAGTTTTTTTCCCAATTTTTGCTTCTGTCATTTTTTTGTTTTAGACACTTTTCATGTTTCTTTTATTAAAGTAAAAAATGAAGACCTGTCAAGATGCTAAATAAATATTTCAGAGACACTAAGCATTTTATATTTTGACTATTTCTCGTATACGTGCGTGTCTACATTTATAATATATATATATATGGATGTATATGCATCCATTCTCATGTCAAAGAATTCTTCGTCAGATTACGGAGTGGCGAGTTTGACTTCGTTATGCCAATCATTGTACCATTTTTTGACGTATTGATGTAAATATTCTTGAATCTGAAAATGTACTTCAAATTGTTCTCTTATATACGATTTTGCATTTTATTAACACTTATTAACACTCAAATAAGCCATTATTGATGCTAATTTTGCAAATATTATAAATAACTTTATCCCCTTCTACAGTTCGGTTTTTATAAAATTATATTATCAAAATAGTGTTATATTATAATATTATATTAATTCGTTATATAAAAATCATCAAATCGTATGTAAAACAAATATTATTGAAATAAAATAATCCCATTACACGCTATCCATATGTAACAAGCATATTAAAACATTTTACATAGACTGCCAGTTGTTACATTACCCAGTGAATAGCCGAATTTGAATTCGTCACAGCGCATCAACGTGAGAACCTAGGATTGCTCAATTCTGTCGAAGCAGTTACACAGTAAGGCCGTATAATTGACTTAAAGTTGGCACGTGTCATCTGAATCTCGATCTTGGCATGTTTGATTTGGCAAATGAGATGGAGGACCGCGTGTAAGTAGTTAACGAAGAGTTGATAAAGTCCGCAGCACAATGCTGGGGCAAATTTGTCGCGCGCGTGGCAAAGGGAACTATATGAAAGTCCCCCTCGTCTGATGTTGGCCCAATAAACGTCACTCCGCGGCTCGAGTCAACTGTATCTTTCCAACCCAAGAATTGAGTTCTCAGTGCCGTGGATATCATTCGGTGGAACGCATTCGACAACTTTGTGCCGCGCGTAAAGAGCGAACAATGAAACCGCTCAGGCACGACCATTTAATTGTTTCCGTTCTTGTCCTTGGAGTCCTTCCTCCGAGGCAAGGCGGACGCAAGCTTGGCTCGTTAGCGCGCCAACTCCTTACACCCGGAAAAGATGCTACGTTGGATACCAAGCAACCCTCACATTTGCTTGTGCGTCTCCTCTTTGTTCACTTACTAGCGTACTTACTTTGCTACTTCATTCTCAGCGATTCTACAGTAATGAAATAGATGAGCAATTTCCATCGGTATACTATTATTCTCAGTAATTTATTTGTCTATTCTTTGTAAAAATTATTGCTCAAAACAGTATTTTTTCTACAAAAATGACACAAAGTATTCATAATAAGGTTATTAAACGTAAAATACACGCAAAAATAGATGATAAAGGCAGTTCACAATTTCACCACAAAGTTAATAACTATGTACTAAGATGGAAGTTAAATAGGTCAAGAACAAATTTTGATCGGGACACTCCATAATCTTTTTTTACATGCACTTTCTTCGAAATTTCCCTCAAAGACTTGTGGTGAGTATTAGTGGAGCGCAATGGCCCTGAAATTTCCCATTTAAAATGTATGGGAAAATGCAATACTCTTACTTTGTATTATTTTTCTCTCCGAATATTTTTATAACTTGTCGAATCTATCAAGTGTCTTAAAATCCGTTCAAAATCTTTCAAAAAGTCAATACTAGTAACACGACTTTTAATGGAAAAATATAATCACTTACGACAAGTTGAATTTATAAATAAAACTACTTTGTCATTTTTATAGTTTTTTGTTTTTTGCACATTTTAAATGTCATAGATTAATTCATTTTTCATGAAAAATCTTACTGTTATAGATCTTTTGAAAGATATTTTGAGAGAATACATTGTTTTCGGAAGTTATTATACAAATTTGAAAAGATAAATAATACAAAGTAAATATGTTACATTTTACTATACATTTTAAATGGGAAATTTCACGGTTGATACGCCTCACTAATACTCACTAAATATCTTTTGACTACTAGAGGAAACTTTCATGGTTTTCCATGTAGAAAAAGATCAAGAGGTGTCTCGATTGAAAATTGATTTTAACCTATTTAACGTCCACCCTATTGTGCACATCTCACTATGAAACATTGTTCATGGCTCTCGAAAACTACGTGCACACACTCAAAAACATCATGCACGCTACAGACATTTTTGTGTGTATTTCAGGCGTACGATAAAATATGAAGCGCGTTTGACAATGTATGAGTGACAGAGTCCTGTAAAGTGGCTCATTTTTAGCTCAGTTCAACTCAACTCAAGGATGAGCTGAGCTGAGCTGAGCTGAGACAACTTTTTCAACTCGTAATAGAGTTGAGCTAATAGAATTTGCGGGAGGTTAACCTTACAAAATGTAAAAGGAAATTTCTTTTGTTTGCATGTAAATTTCTTGACGAGACAATTTTCGACAACGCCCCCTGTACGGAAATATCCGTATCAAATTCCCTAGCAGTTACAGACAAACATTTTTTCCCTGGAATTGCCTGGAACCTTTAACGCGGGATATCAAATTCGAAAATGAGGTTTTTCTGAAACACTCTAATGACATATATTATATATATTACTTTACAAATTAAATTTTTGTAAAAAAGGTAACAAAAAGTAGAAAATCAGTTTTGAAGTTAAACAATGATGGTGTGCTAATTTACACTGAGATTTTCTATGTCGCTTCTTTTTTTACCGAATTTTTATTTTTCAGAATGTTTGTCACAATTTCTTTTATTAAGCGTTTCTTGTCATTTTTTCAGGGACAAGGTTCTTAACTTTGTCATAGTCAAATTGGTGCGAGAATTCCGTTCTATGATATGTTAGAGATGTGTGTTCTGTGACAGGTTTTTTCTTGATACATACGATTTTTAAGATATTGTTTAGTTTGTCCAATGTAAACACTTTTACAGTCTTTAGAGGAATTTCATAAACTAACGTATGATCTTAAACCTGGTTCATCTTTATCTTTTAATTGATTAAAATTACAATTATTTTTTCTTTGATTTCTAAAGACAGTTTTGATTCCAAATTTTTGACAACATTTCTTGATATTTTATGACACCTGATCAATGTAAGGTACACAACTCTGAAGAATTCGACTATTAAATTTCCACAAAAAGAAAAAATTGCTGTTTGTTTTCTTTTCTTTCATTCCTAAAGGCCAGAATTCAAGTATTACATTTATTAATTAGAAAGGAATGTGTGGAAACATGAATAATCTCAAAAACTGAAACAGATTTGTGTATTATCAAATTTTCCTGTCAACATTTGTTTTGAAAATTCCTGCAAAATTTTGACAAATGGTCTGAAAAACTCTTGCTATATCTCTGAATATTTTGTGAACATTTGCTATGACATTTTTTTAAAGACTGTAAAATTGATCAAAAATCAAGATTTCCAGAGATGCCCTTTCTCTTGGTGTATATATATATATATATATGTATTTTCAAAATGTTATACCAATTATAATAGACGAAATATTACAGAAAAATTATAAATAAACATTAATCATTAAAGTAAGTCCAAATAATAATTACTAATATTTGTACACGATAAAATCCATCACTTTAATGGATACTGTTTTCAAAGTCTCTAAATTTGATCTCAAGTGAATTATCAAAAAAAAAAAATTATTATATTTCGGATGTTGCACAAGCATTTCTCTCGGTCTGCAGCAAGCAACGGTGCAAAGACTTGCGTAGGTTTGGATCTTGTTGGTCCTGAAGCTACTTGTGTCCATTCGCTTGTGTCTACTATACTTCTCGACAGCCATTAGTCGCACCCTGCAAATTGAGTAGCGCCTGCTAGGTGCGCGCCTGATTTCATTAAAGACTTCAAACGAGCAAAAATTACATCAGCAGCCACCCTCTGACACCGTACTGTATTAATCTGCTGCAGCAGCCACACAGACATCTAAACGCCACTACTGCCACCGTTATAGTTGCCGCTATGTCGCGAGGCACATATTCATTTAATATATTTGCTCGTCAGATGTATGCATCACTTCGACCTATCGTCTTTGTAAAATGATTATCTTCATAATATTAATAACTAGGAAGCACGTATGAATAGTGTTACAATAATAACTCATGTTTTATTTGATGTACATATTTTTTAGTATCAAATGTATGGTACCTGAAATAATAAATGTAATTATTTATTAACCTTAACTGTATATTACAAATTTTTTTATTTCATAAAATATATTTTTAGCAGGAAATATTTTTCTATTTTTTGGAGTGCAAATTTGAATTAAAAAGTAATCATACTTTTAGATAAAAATAAAACAATTATTTGTACAATAATAGTACATAATTCTGTGGAGAAAAGTCAGAACCAGTTAACTTCACGTTTTGGCAAATTCAGTTAATTATGCAAAGTTGTTTGTTTAGACGTATTTTTTTATATGATACTCTGTTTTAAAGTTTTTAGTGAATATTTTTGAAGTTATTCGTTATTTTGCTAACCAGTGAACTCCAAAAGGGCAGGCTAGAACCAGTTAACTTCTATTAAAAATGTATTGGAAAAAAAAATCATAAACATATGGTCTCATATAAATTTGTTATATTTTTTATTTACG
>JABFPM010004847.1:0-12047 GCA_022817325.1 Idris sp. 1 HC-2018 | reverse complement strand
GAGTTCATCTAATAAAACCATTCAAACAATCGTGCAGACTTTTTCTAAATGCAATTACATCCAGAAGTAGATAAAATTAAAATTGTTTGTTTTAGACATTTTCTTTTAATATTTGGACGTATACATAATTTTAATATAATGATATAAAGTAAGTAAATTGGAAGTTGTTTTACGTGACTTTCGACCTCTTTAAAATTTTGTCCTGAACAGACGAAGTGCCTCCTCAACTTCTCAAGATAATAGGCTATTTGGTCAATTTTCTAGTACCTTTGAAGAAAGAACAAAAGAGAGAAATAAGCCAGTAATTGTTGAACCCAATGAAATTTTGTTGAAATTGGGGCCGTAAATACATCACGGGCGCTTGACTAAATTTTAGTACAGCCTCCATTTTATAAACGGTATCTGCACGCACACCATTATAAAATTTAAGTTACAAGAATCACAAGCTCAATTACGCTCTCCGAGGGGAAAGATTTATTGGCATCAAATAAATGTACCTTGGCCCAAATAATTTTTTTTATCCACGCACGTTTCATAAATTTGTACTTGTCACGTAAGGGACACTTTGTTTTACATGCGATGACATCACTCTTTGCATGTTTCTTTAATTAGTTCACGGAAAGGTGACTCCTCACAGTAATCGATGTAAATTCAGTAACAAATTTATCACTACATTTTATTCTTTAATGTTAATCAATTAATTTTCTTCAAAAAACTAGGCATTTATTTATTTATTTAAGAAGCAAAAATGTATATAAAACTTAAACCAGTGTTAAAATAATGAATTTCGAATATTATCGATGTGACAAATATGATATTTGAATGAAATTTGTTGGCTTTTTGTCGGCTAAGTTTTCTTTTGAAAATTATATGACGCAACACTATCTAGTTCGTTTAAAATAAAAGTGAAGACGGGCACGTTCGAAGAGTTCAAACTAAATGAAGAATCGTGTCGTTTAAGCAGCTGCAATATCGAGGAACGGTCCTCTCTCTCTCTCAAAGCATTAACATTTCTGGCATTGTTCCTAGGCACATGCGTCCGTACGTGACGCGCGAGTTCCGGGAACCCCTGAAATCGCGAGACTTCATGACGAGACAGTTTCGGAGCCCTGGCCGGGTCCGAAAACCTTGCGTTCAAATTGCGCTGTGCCAAACTGATACGCAACTGTCAAACATCAAAACTAGTCACGTCAGTACGAAATTGAGTTCACTTCGAGAGTTCGTTCTCTTTTAATTGTGCCAAAACATTTTGATTTGATTATTTCAAACATTCTTCTGAATTATTAAACTAATATAACCACTTATGTCATTTTCTGTTAAACTAAAAAAAGACAACTTTTTCAAATCTAATTTTCAAATCAGTTGTGCAAAATTTTGAAATTAAAAATATTACATTTAAATTTTTATTTCAACATTATTATTGCAATTTAGTTTTTCTATTATGTAACTTTTTTAATGTCTCACATTATGAAAGCAATTTGCAAGTTGTATGACTTGTTTTGATGTAATAATTTGTGCTAGCTAAAAATGGCCAAAATTATCACAAAAAATTGGACAATTATCATCGAACTTAGAAAATTAACGATTACTGACCAGTCCACTTTTAGACGTCAGCGTTTTTATCTTTGTCAATTATGCACGTAAAACAATAGCAATGATAATTTTAATTGCTTATATACTTAGTGAATGTTTTTAAGTAATTATTTACCGTTTAATTTTTCTTTCTTATTACTTTCAAAATAATATTTCACTAAATTAGAAATTATTTTATATAATTTTTTTTTTAAATATTTTATTATAATTTTAAGTTAAGATTAATTTAGATTATTGTATCAAAGAAATTTAAATTGATAAATTAATTTTGTTTGATATATTTATTTGTATAAGTTTACTAAGCTTGTTTCCAAGCAAACATAACTCAGAAACTAAATCATATTTATATATTAACATTTCTAAATGATAAATAATAATTAAAGTATTATAAATAAATATTATAAATAAATATATTACAATCTTGTATGCCAAAATATACCTTAAAAGCATTTATGCTGATTCACAACTATTTTAAGCAATTCATTTTAAATTCAAAAAAGCATACCCTGTCCTCTCGCAATTGTTATTTCGTTAACCAAGATTACTGTATTGAGTTACGATTTATTACCTCATTCACTGCACACCTGTTTTAAATTTATCTGATCTCTATCTCTTTCTAAGACTCAAGTTATTTCACACTGGATAACAAATTTCATTAAATAAACAACATTTGATAATTCTTGAAATATTCAGCAGCATGTACGACGAATTTATAAGGTATAAAAAGTAATTTTATAAGAATAAAAAAAATATAAACCAAGATTTTATTATTAAGAATTAAATAAATTTTGTTCTTTCTAATTTGGCTAACAATAATAGGGATTTCATTTATTTTAAAAGTGATACTTTTATTTTCAATGAGAATTATAAATAGTAAAGATATTTCTTCATTTATTTATAACAGAAAAAATACATTTAAATATACAATACATTCAAATAAGGTTTTTAACAATGTTTTAGTTTTTGTAAGTTATATAAATTTATATTTATTTTAGTGTTCAAAATAAATAATCAAATATCATCAAAGGTTATCTAGTTCAAACCGTACAGCTACTATTTAAAATAAAACTATTTGACACTCAAGCTGTCACCTATTGGCATAGGTCAAGTTCTGTGGCAAATTATAGCCTGGAGTTCTTGGAATTTATATTGTTCTCTATAAGGATTCGCTCAAATTACGAAGGATATTACTTAGATTTCAAATAAACTTCATAACTTCGCTAAGGTTGTTTAAGCACCTTGTCAAGATCATCAGCAAGGTTGCAAGTCAGGTTCGTAATCCTGTATAGAACGGTCCATCTGGATGATAAATAAAACTAAGCAAAATTGATATTATTGAAACCAGATGGTGATAAATGATCCATGTTACACTAAAAACTACAATGCGTAGAATAACCGGCAGCTGGGGTGTCCTTCTCGTTAAAAGTAGCTTGCAGCAGTCCCTGAGGTTGATGGTACAAAGAGATATATGATTCGGTAACATCAAGTTAATTTTTCTCAATTTAAATGATTTGCTTTCTGTCTGTCAACATCACTGTTGCATTTCATTATTACTGTTTCTTATGTCAAATGATGTAATTAATATTTTTATTTATAATGTAAAATGTTTTTTAACTTCACTTACACGAATTTTATAAGTAATAGAATTATAATAAATAAAAATTAAAATTGAAAAAAGTGTTTACGAAAATTTGATTGAGAAATATTCATTAAACTATTTGCAATAAACAATGAAACATAGTTTGGAAAATCTATTCTAAATCTAATACTAGATACCTTGATTTAAATTATTAAAATTGTATACACAATTTTTTTTTAAATTTAAATTATTTTAATTTTAGTTGTACTAAATATCTATTTGTTATTTTATTTTGTTTTTGACACATTTGCAAATGGCATTAGGTCATTATTTTGTTATATTTTCGTTCGTAATCAACACTCACAGAAATCTCCTTTTGAAGCAAAAACTTCTTAGTAAATTACAATTGGCAAAAAATTGCATCCAAATATATTTTTGGAAGGTAACTATATATGAGCAATTCTAAAGATATTTTCCTTTTAGCGGTTTTTTCATTTAATTAATTAGCAATTTTAAAGGTGTCACCCTTTAGATTTTCATTGGGCCGAATTTTTTTTGGAAGTTCGATAGGCCAAGGAACAAGGAAAAAATAGTTTTGAAGGTGTGTCCTGAGTTCCAAAATTCCGATTTTTTTATTGCTGTAATAAAATTGTATACAAACTTGCTTTTGATAGCATATTTAAGGGTGTCACCTTTAAAATTTCTGAGGGCACCACTATTTTTTGTCTATTTTAGAGCGCAAAAAACAAGAACAAAAATAACCTTAAAGATGTCCCCTCAACCAGAAAATTTTCAATTTTGTTTACGGCTAAAGAAAAATTATCTGTGGAATTGCTCATATATTACATACCTAATTTTACTTGATATAAATTTGCATTTTCCAAATTATAAGTTTACTTAAGTACACGTAAGTTTTTTAAGTACATTCAATTTAATCTATGTGCACTTAGTTTTAAGTGAACTTATTTAGTATGGACAATGACTAGTCTGGACGATGACATTGACTCAGCTTTTAACACCGCACATAAATCCTACTTAAGAATTAACTTATCAGTATTTTAGATAAGTTTTTGAAAGCTTGTATAAAAAAATGTTTATAATCCATGATAAATACTTAATTTAGATATAAAACTTACATTAGTAAAATAATAATTCTTTGGATTTTCATATAAAATTATGATGTTCAACAATTTTAATTGTTATGGTTTATTAATGTAGTTATTTTACTATAAGAAAATATCGATCTTACGGTTAACTTTGTACTCCAATTTTATGGATTATCATTATATTAATTTTTGTAGCAAATAACACTTTTGAATAATTAATTATTTTTGGAATTAAAATTATGACTATTATTTTTGCAGGCTCTTCCTTTTATATTTAAAATATTAACATTATCAGATTTGGTTATTTTGGCATCGTAACAAGAATTTTGAATAATGTGATTTTCAGTAACTTTGTAGTTGCACTCGCCAAGTTTTTTATATCTAAAAAGTTACATCATAGATAATTTGATAAAATTACTTGAAAAAACTGGAAAGTGAATCATAGGAACTAAGGTGGTTTTACTTAGCTGTAAGACTCACTTTCAAATTTAATGATAATTTTATATTAATTCAACAATTTAATTAAAATATTCAAAAATTTATTTTGATTTACGAAGTAATATGTGAATGATTGACTCTCTCGAAGTATAATTTCATTATATTATTGTTGATTTGTATTATTATTATACAATGTAATATTAATTAATAATTAATGTCAAGTGTATTGTAATTTATAGAAAGCTTGTATCAGACATATAAAAATACAAATCATCATTTTGACTGAACAAAAGAATCTGCGTATAATAGCAGTTCTGATTATTAACACTAACTGAATTATTTATTCACGTCAATCACAGATCGTTTACAGTGTAGAATTATTCAGCTCAACACTCACATCCTACAAGTTATTGTATGAGGTTTGCGCATCGAACAAATAACGAAAAATAAATGGTGTTGTAGCAATTCATAAATGCTAGGCGTGTTTCTAACAAGTAAAAATATGGATGAGTTAGAAAAGTAATGTTGAAACTTTGTAATGCCAAGAATAATGTACAAATACTAACATAACAAAATTTTATTACTCATGCCGGTTTATGTACATTTTTCAATCATGATAAACTATAAATATAAAATCATATTATCACAGGATGTAAACAATAATATAAGCAATAAAAAATTATTTTGTTCACAAACAAGTTTATTTTGTCTCAAGAAACACTATATTTCAAATTTACGTTAAATTAAAATAATTCTGAAAATTTGTTGGCAATAGTTGCAAAAATTACTGTAACTTTTTTTTACATTAAATTGAAACTAAATTTAAAATGTATTTTCTAAAAACTTTTACACTTATTAATTAGAAAAGTAAATGCAAAAATCAGATATTTTGGAAATACTAAAAAATACATATTTATTTTCTTTATTTTAAAAATAAAGAAAAAGAGCAATAAATAAACCTTATCAACGTTTTACAAAATAAAATATCTTTTTTTGTTAAGGTTAATGTTAAAAGGAAGCAACCAAAATATGAATTAGTCCAGGTATTTCGGAACGTTTATATGAGTAACCCAGACTATTTAATATTCATTTTAAATGAATTTTATGGTCCAAACAATTTTTTGTCCATCACAGAAGAATTATTTTGCGATTATTCTGCAATCATTGATAAGTCATAACAGAGTTATTCGGAGATCTACCTGAAGTCATTCTAAAGTCTTTTAGGAGTATTGCTTGTTGCTTATAACAATCGGGATTCAAAGTTTGGTGACGCGCCACTTCAATTTTTTTTCTTAAAACAATATTCTTGCCTCTCTTAAACTAATAATCTAATTCTAAACTCTCCGTAGTATATCCGGGGAATCTAGCCATTCCGGAAGAAACGAGGTATCCAACCTCTTCGGTCCAAGTCGACTGCCAATAGAAGAGGGTATGGCCTTAGTGTTTTTTCAACATACGAGGTGCAGCTGAAAGCGGGCATCTGTTCTTAAATCAAGAGAATCGCTACACGAATATTATGTCAGAGAACCTTCATCTTAGTTTATAAATCCTTACACTACTATCCTAAAAGTTGTTCGTTGGCACAATAAGCCGCAGCAAAAAGAATTACTTTGACCGGACCTTAAGAAAAATATTTTGGGCTTTAAAATCACACTCAAATAGGTGTCTGAAAAGTACGAACCCTCACACAGATCTTTAGATTGGCGCAAGCTTGTTCTGAGAAGAGACGCTATGACCTCGATATACCAGGAATCTTCAAAACAGGAAAAATAGAACAAAGGAACATTACAACACAGTCTAGTTAACGTTTTATCTAAAGAGGCAACAATAGCAACCACAAAAACATTTTTTCATACCTAAAACAGCGGAGAAATTACTTATGGTTTTCGAGACAATCTCTAATGGGATTCTTGTAGCTAGGATTCGTTCTAAATTCCGAAACATAACCATAATGCAGTGCTACGTCCCTAGTGATGTTGACGATGATGTGAACAAAAAAGTTTTTTATAATCAGTTTGAGACATCCTCAAGATTCCTCAAACATCCTAAAGTCTCCGATCCACACTAAAAAGCAACATTTAAATTGGCATGGGTGACTTTAGGACTAAATTGATTGACCATTTCCTGATGAGCAATAAGTTCCTCGTCTTTATCATGAACTTGAAGACAAAATTTAAGGCTAACTTTTTCAGCGACCATCAGGAGTGATAAACAGCTGAGGACAACTACGAAACTATAATGCAATCGACATGCAACGCCTGCAGAATTCAGCAGTAGCCGAGAAAAACTCCAGAAAGTTGATCTTAATGACGTGAGAGATTCATGGCTATCTTTACTACAAAATTGAAAACTTATTGCAAAGAAAACAGTAGATTATAGGCACTGCAAGAGAAGAAAATGGATCAGTTGGATTCAAATAAAAGCTCAGAGGGAGTTAAAAGGCTAACTACAAAATGCCCGTAATTGCAAGTTATGGTACCATCAGCAGCATGGATTATGATTACCAGGCTAAAAGATTAGAAATAATAAATAAATTTCAATTACTCATTATTTTATTGGCAATTATGTAACGATTACCAATGTGGTCGATGTTTAACACATTAATTTCGAAATTGATGCGTAGATATGAAGTAAAAGAAGTGCGGCACAAAAACAGCTTTTTGATAACAGATGTTAACGGTGTTCAAATCACACATATGAATGTGAAGAATAAACATAACTCTACTCTATTTTTACACTATTATATTTAAATGTTAAATATTATATTAAGTTCTTCTTATAAATTCTTATAACGCATAACATGAACATTTGCCCCAATATGTTGTTATAAGGAGTATTTTATATTTGTACAATTTTATTGAAAATTACCCACTCTAGAAGTTAAAGTTTAGCATACATATCATGATGCTAAAGACTTTAAACATACAAGGTGAGAGTTGATATTTGGTGAAACACATTAGGTCTGATCAAATTCCTTAATTCTTTGTTTTTCAATTCTCGCAAGTTTTATAAATTATAGGCATATATATAGTTAATACTTATAGTGATTTTGTTGACGTAAGCAGTAAGATGTTTTGATTAGAATGCATTGTTAACATTTGCTGATGATGGTTGTATTTCAGTTGCTGGCATGAAATTTATCTGCATTTATTAGCATGGATAAAGTATTAGTATTTATTAGCGAAGTTACCTTTTGTACTGTACATAACTGATTATAGTGTTCGAATTGAATGAAAATGACATATCGAACATATTACAATAGATGCAACAAAATTTTGATTCTAGAGTAAAGGAATTGACTTTCTGCAACGAGACTAACTCCTTTGCACACTATTCATACATGAAGCAAGTCTTTATCAATACTTATGCAAGTGAGGTGTGGTCCTTACAATTTTACTGAGGATGCTGTAATAAAAATTATTATTCTACTTACTGCTTAGGGTGTTTGTTAGTTTGAATTTTATTGGTCGCACCCCCTAAAACTTTATAGTTTGATGTTGTAACTCGGAAAATTTTGGATGAAAAAATCTAAAACTTTGCATTTATATAGTTTTGACATCGCTGAATTCAAATTAGATGTCACAATTTATATTTGAATGACAGTAGTCAAAATTGCTGTCAAATCTCTTTTTTCATTAAAAAATGCCCATTTTCATATATATTACTATATTTTAAAGGTTTTTTTCGGTCCCTAAACTAAATTTTAATGTAGAATTTAAACTTTAACCCCTTTGCAGCACGGGTTAATTCAACTGAAAAAATTCCACAACTTTTTTTTCATCAAACTATAAAGTTTTAGGGGGTGCGATCAATAAAATTTGAACTTTGCAAAATAACGGACACCTTTAACTCATTGAAGATTTATATCTATTAGGATTTCCGTTAAAAATGACATTCTTGCTTACCACGAAAATGATACAAAAACCGGTAAGGGTCATCTATACGTAGATATATATCGGTAATTTCATTTTGATATTAATTAAAAAATATCAATGTTTTGATAACATTTAAGAAAAAAAGCTTCACATTGACAAAGTAAACATCGTACAACTAACAGGCACAAAATAAACAAATTGATAGTTCATCAAAGTATCTGAAGCCAACGACAGGTTCAATATCAACATACATACATCATAGTTGTTTCATTATCCATGGTTGATAATCCAGTGATTTATTTCCAAACTAACTGTGAGAGTTGGTAATAGCAAATACTAGGCAAGCTCCGCGTTCAGAAAATGTTGTACCTATAGTCATTAAGGTGGCCCTTCAGAAAATGCTTTAGCTTGCCACCCCCAAAACGGTCCAGAGAGATATAAAAACTCGAAAAAATGTACTTTTTATTTTTTGAATGTCAAAAAATCATGCCACATACGAGTTTTTTGAAATGAAAAAACAAACATTCTTATGAAAAGCAAATTGTTCAAACAGCCGTAACTTTCAAAATTTTCCATCAAAATGACTACAATTTTTTTAAATTAAAGCTTGAAATATCAACTTTAAGATAATGTTCATGAAAAAACTCAAAATTCAATAGATGGCGCTGTAATCGCAATTAAAACAATCAAATAATTGAAAAATTTATATTATGAATAATACTGCCTTTACATAAGTTTTTTGTTGGAAAATTGACAAAGTTACGGCTGTTTGAAAAATGTCCTTTTTATAAGAAGTTTTCATTTTTTATTTTAAAAAACTTGTATGCGGCACGGTTTTTTGACATTAAAAAAATAAAAAGGAAATCAGTTCTAAAAGGTCTGTTCAAAATAAATAAGTACAATTCTTAAACCAATTTGTCAGCAAAATTCAAGGTACTTTTCTATTTTGATTCTGGAAACAATTCCAAGAAATTATTAAGATATCGATTCCTATCGATAGGCCAAAATTTACTTTTAACAATCGGTTTCAGTTTCGGTTATTAATCCATGTTTAATTTTACATTAAAAATGTTTACATCATGATGTTTTTCAAGAACGTAACGTAGCTATTAAAAAATAATTTCAGACCCACATTCAGAAATGGCCATTTTTACTTGCAAAATGGATAAAAGAACTTTGATATCAAGATGCTTACTATTTGTCTAAATATTTTATTAAATTCCATGTACATCATTGAAGATAAAAAATGACTGTATACTAAAATTACTGAATTAAATCAAAATCCTTTTTTAGTGTGTCAACAATAATTATAATCATCTGGAATATTTTGAAAATCACTTATTTCATATTAGACTACATCAATAAATATAATAATTTTAGCAGAAAAATATGCTTGAATGATTTATAGTTTTTCTGGAAGATTAACATGTTTTTTTTGTTCGAATTAATTTGTAAGAAAACTGAAATTTTGCAAAACAAAATTGATCAATACTCCATTAAGAGTACTTTAAAATGCCTGTCTCATTTTTCTTATTACAGTCATCGCATTGTTACTAATAGACCAAAACATTTCAATATATCTTTGTATGTTAGACAGAATTTCAATTGAATTTTGCACAAATGATATTAATTATAGTTGCATGCTGGCCTGACTCAGTGATAACGTGTGCAAGCGGTGTACATACTAGCTTTACGAATTACTCTTCTATATTTTGTACCGAAACTAACGAAACACGAAGACAAGTAAACGCCGGAGATCTCTCTAATAACCACACGACAGATGTAACTAATTTTGAGCTCAATTGTGTTTTCCGACATAATATTGAGTCCTAAATATATATAAATATGCATAAGCTTCATAAAATACACATAGTTAAGTCAAAGAACAAGTTACATTATCAACAATTCATCTTAGATTAAGAAAATATCTACTGTTAATTTGAAAATTATTCTCAATTACTGTACAAAATATATTATTTTAAATTGAAACATAAATAATATGAAATAAATTTAGAATCACATTCAATTAAAAACTATGAAAAATGGTGTAAAATTAATAAAGTTAAATCAATTTTATGTATAATTTCATTATCAAATGTATAGCACGAAATTGTGGTAAATATAGTCTACTAATCTATGCACGTACCGGCATCGAACATTCATTGAACCTTCGTCAACATTATATTCAATAAGTTTATAATGCTTTTAGATCACGGCAACAGGTACGTTTGAGTCGCTGCTCACTTATTTAACTTTCATCGATTTTTTTTACAAATATAATAATTGCATCTGACAAAAGATTTGGCTTGGAAATCTCATCGTATTAATTTTATTTAACGAAAGCGCAATAAAACTCAAACGCGCCACACCTATCTTCTGCATAGAAAGCATTAACTGTATGATTATAGACACTGTTTTTCAATTCCGTCAATAAGTTTTTTTTCCATTTCAAATGCACGTATTTGACTTTCGCTAACTGATGTTTGATTAATGAACAAATCAGTGTTTCAATCTTCTTGATTGAGCATGACTAATGATAATTTAGACAATTTTTATACATTACGTAAAATTAAGTCAGCCTTTTCAATCGAAAGGAAAAAAAGAATAAAAACGATGAACCTGATTCGTAAAGATTTATCACTGATAGCACTGCTTCCTCCCCTTTTTTGTTTCCTTTTTCCGCTCTTTTTATTTGTATTTTATAAATCACCTTCATCTAAGAGGCTTTTACGATTTCGTGATAATATCTTCGTTTCATCAACAGCGAATAGCGCAATTATACAATGAATATCCTTTTTGTATTTCCCCGTTTGAAAGCCACGGTTTATATCCTGTTTTATTTCGTTCTTCTATTTTTTATCTCCTCAAGCAAGTTTATTTGCTAGTGTTGAAACGATAAGAATCAGTCAACTGGAGCTTTTCGGCAAAATAATGTCGGACACCAGTAAATTATTATTCTAACATAAGATACTTCGAAGGATCTTTAAATTTGTGTGTGTAAAATGTATTTATCTGACAATTTAACTTCAATAATATAAACATTTATTTAATAGTACACAATTTCTAAAAGCAACCCTCACGGACGAAAATGTAAACAAAAAATATAGACAAAATATATTTTTGAACATGTGAATGGAAATATTAAATATTTTTAGCCACGTTTTAAGTTAAGGGTAGTTATTAGGGGTGGAAAAAAATCATTAATTAAAAAGCATTCTTTTTATTAATAATTACAATAATAATACTCAATTTTTTTGTGTTATGGATTTTTAATCTATTTCTGTACATTTTTTTCTGTCTAGATTTTTAACATTTTAGATCAACAATAATTTCAACAAATAAATGAATTTATTTAAAATTTAATTTAATATAAATTTGAAATATAAATAAATATAAAAAAAAAATATAAAAATTATATATTTTTTGTATATAAACTATTTATATTTTTATAAAATG
>JABFPM010004846.1:0-12048 GCA_022817325.1 Idris sp. 1 HC-2018 | reverse complement strand
AGCTTATTTTGAAGCGAAAGATAATTTTTTTTATAAACATGGTATTGAAAAATTGGAAAAGCGTTGGAACGATTGTATCACCCTAAAAGGTGATTATGTTGATGAATAAAAAAAAAATTTGCAAAAATAATGTTGTTTTCATTGTTAGTCTCGGGACTTATTGATCCATGTGTTAACTGCGGTAGAGCAAACTTGTTTCCCAGCAAAAATTTTCAACTCATAAATGTTTATTCCTATGAAGGGTCGCGTATTTTAAACAATCAGCCACGTGTGGAATGCGCTTTTTATGTCACGAAGCAAGAAAAACTTTCCGTTTTTACGAGCTTACTTTCATGATCCATCAATTCTTGTTATCCGCTCGTATTGTGAGCGTCGCCTCGAGTATAAAAACTTCAGCCAAATAGTGCTACAATTTCTTGTTGTTCATTTTAGCAAATGGATTCGACAATTTTTTAATGCTTTTCGGACATTAATGGCGCGATTTATCCTCCAAGATTATCGGTTTAATATGATCTAAATCTGTTTCACAAAGTATGCCAAATTATACAAAATTGATTTTCAATGTGTAATTTACATTTTTTATAATACAAGAAATTGGATTTTTATTAATTTTGTTTCGCTAAAGAAGTTTACACTGAATGGAGAGTTTTCATTTTTTATTGCCCCGGTTAATGACACGTTAGGATGTTATATCCCTAATTTGCATAATTGCAAAGAATGTAATCAATCTACGGAGGTGACAGTCGTAACGCAAATTTAGTTAGCATTTTGAATATTTATCGAGCACTATTGGCGGCAGTTATTAAATCAAATTGCAAATGAAACTGAATCAAAAAGGTAATTCTCTGTTTGTTTAAACTTAGACGAGAAGAAAAAAATGTTGACTTTTATGCTCAAAGAGAGATCTTCAATGAAAAATGATTAATACAAAGATATCAATTCATATAAAGAAAAAACATTTGTATTTAATATTAAAATTCCTTTTTTTCATTATTATTATTGTTCAATTACTGTAATAAAAAAAATAAAAAATTTGAAGCAGTTAATATAAAAGTTGCATTTGTTAAAACAGAAATGAAAATTTGATTGACTTTATGTAGATCTAGACAAGCTTATGAAATTAAACTTAATTACGGTAGATCAGATACAGAAATTGAGAACGTTTGATCAGATTGGATACATTTTTGATGTCTGATTAGATATAATTAGTCTTGATAATGCTTAATTGTACATTGATAATTTATCGAATTTAACTAAACACGATCATTTTTTGCACTAATTATAAACGAAAGATCAAATTTGATTGGAATAAAATATTACATGGCTTGAAAAAGAAAGGCTAATTTACATTAATTATTAATTGAATTTCAATAGTTAATTACTATTTTCTAAATTAAAATCTAATTTGGCATTCAGAATTGGAAAGAAAGGAGTATTTCTATTTCTTAAAACGAGAAATTTGTTGTTATTTATATTCAAACAAAGTACTGAATGCAAACGAATCGATAGCAATGTGGTTTTCATTTGTTTATTTTAAATTGTTATTGTTGATGGATGCTTTTGATTAACGCCACGTGTGCTGGAAAATTGTGATAAACAGCAATGCACAAACTGTGTCAAGTTCATGATTATAGCCAATTTTCAATTCACATCAACTTACGTCTGTCTCGAAGTAGGTGCAATTTGATCGATTATAAATTATATGGTAATGAGCTTGCGTCGTAGAGCGAGATGATGGATTTTACGAAACTGTGATTAATTTTGCTAACCATCACCTGACATTTTTTTTCACCTGACCATTTAAAATAACTTGTACCTGGATTATTTGTTGAATATCGATTTTATACAAATTTTTAAATTTAATTGACTAAAAACATTTAATTTACTTGAAAATTTAATTTTATTTTAAAACCAATAAAAACATTGACAAATCTTTGCAATCCAAAATTGATTTTCAATGTCGAGTGCTTTTTTTACAAAAATGATATAAAACATTCAAATGATTCTGTTAAAAAAAAAGAAAAGAAAACAGTCTATAAAATTCATCACTCGCAAATGCTGACGAATTTACTCGGCCGAAATCGTGAAAAATGTGGCTCTGCATTATTGAAGCCTGCGTCTATAAACAACCGAAAAAAGTAAATTGCTCTATCTGCACATACATTAACAGCAGTTTTTTTGCGCATATACAGCACGTCAAAATATGTCACGCGAATAAGCGACGGAATTAACGTTCATCATTTTGCATTTTGATGTTCATTTTATCAACATTTTTATAATTGCAATTAGGACTAATCGCGCGCTACGTACGCGCCATGGCTATACTCCTAATAACGCGTTAAATGTCAAAGCTCAAATGTATAACACGTCAAAACAAAAAATTCAAATTTTCAATTGCCAAAATAAGTCAACTAAACAAGTCAAAATAAGATTTAGTTTTAAGCGATGATACGTAGTCAGATTCTCTCGTTTCCCGATTTTCTTATATTGGATTTAATTTTATTTTAATATATTAATAACTGTCAAACAAAAAAGAATTATATTTTATTGAGCACAGAGAAAAATTATTAAATTATTTTTGGATAAAGAATAACTTTTTACAAGTCTTAAAAAAAAGAAAAAAACAATATAAAGCACATACTATTCATAGCAGGGCATTTTTTTACATCCACTCATATTTCCTTTGGAAAAGCATTTCTCAAAGCCAATGCCATAAAGATAGCTTTGTATGTTAATCTCGTTAGAGTATTTTAACCGATAAAAAATATTCGGTCGCAAGAAATTCTATGAAAATATGAAATGGAAACGCCGTCGTTATGCAGCGGGGTGTCGGCTTTAGGAGCTGAGTCTGACTAAACTTTATGGTCGTACTACTCGCCGGAGAATAATAACCTCGCAACATAATAACAGTTATTCAATGCGACGAAAAAAAACGTCGATCGCAGCTGCAAAGTGATACTCTCTTTTTTTCCCTTTTCTAGTAAAAAAATTACTCGTTTGAATTCTTCGCTGTTCACCATAATCGAATATTTTTCGAGTTAAACAGTTGTGCTTCATTAAACATTCACTGTTGATTTGGCTCTTAAAATGAAACAAATTCAACGAACAAGTTTGGAAAATAATTTACAATACAGCGCCAATTTCATTTCATTCATTCATTGAATTGTGAATATTAAATTTTTGTACGATGATCTTTTTGAAAATAAAGTTAACAAATTTATTCGAGTTTATAATTTCTTATTTTGTGTACTTCAGTAATTGGTATTTTTGTATAGTTTTTTTTTACTTTTTTTATTGTAGACAAAACTTTTTGCAGTGGATGAAATAACTTTTATACAAATAAACAGTCGTCTTAAATTACTTTCTTCACAACTGTCGCTTGAGTGCCAACTTTTAGTTACTTTTAAATATAACAATGAACAAGACTCCATTTACTGGCAAATCCGAGTGACGAACTTTGGCTCATGTTTTCAGACGAATAACTGCTTAAACAAAGGCTTATCGTGCTTTTTTTGTTGGTCTCCTTAAATTATCATTGTCTTGCTTCTTCTTTTTTTATTTCAAACAATTAGACTTTATCAAACCATGAACAACTTTTGCGCTTGTAATGTCGCAGTGTGAATCAAGGAGCGTTTATTATTTTAATTTGAACGGTCCATTTTCAACAAACTCGCTTTAGGGTGTGAATTAATTGACGAAAAGTTTGATCGTTTGTGGAACAGCGATCTTAAAAGTAGATTAACCGGTGGCGTGCACTAAAAAATTAACTACTCGAAATAATAAGCGGAAGTTAATCTGACATGAGTGCAGTTTGATGATAATTTAACGGGAGTCTTAATCCAAAAACATTATCATTTTATTGCAATATTTTTGTTGAAAATGTAAATTTTTATTTTAGCAAAAGAAAAAGTTCCGAGTTATTTGATCTTTCAATGCAAATTATTTTTCGATAAAGGCTTTTTTACCTTCGGGGGTAAAGTTAAAAAAAACAATTGGATACTGTTTAATGACAATTGTGAGTCATTTTGAAAGAATAGTATTACTATATTTTTTTTGTATTTAAGTTAAACGTATCACCTTAACGAAGGTCAGCATGACAGGTCACCTGCTGACCTACTTCGACAATGTAGGACGTGCTACGACGACAGCCATTACTCGTCGCTGCTACTGCACTCGGCAAATAAATACATGCAAGTTAACTTATTGGAATTACCTGGATACTTCGGTTGGGATCTCTTCCTCAAAGAAATTTATTATCCTCGAATGTTTTTTCCGCGTGCCATCTTGTTTCACATCGCATTGTTATTTTCGTATCACTCCGAGCCATTATACTTCTAATTCAATTCAAATTTATTTGCTTTCTAAGCAAGACTCTTTTTTTTAATATATAATTTCTTTTAATTATTATAAAAAAGTATATATTTGTATTGGAATCAAAAAGAAAAACTTATATAATATTGCATGTTTGATAAATTGTATTGTCAAAATTTGTAAGAAATGTTTATATCAAGTTGAAAGTAGTTTTCCATTACAATGAAATTTAAAGACTGGAACATTAAATTTGATCGAACTTTTACATTAATTTTGAACAGTGATTGAAAACAAATTGAATATCAGGATATTGTTTTCACTCAATCAATATGATGTAGAAACTTATTTTATTTTATTAATTATATAATGTTTTTATCAGAGTTAACATTACTCTCATTTTTATTTAACATATTTATATTACGAATCTTAGAATGAAATTTTAATGAATAACCACTTTTTAATATATGCATATTGAAATTCCGAGGTTTCTAGTACAATTAAAAAAAATTATGTAAAAGTATAGCATTTAAATTATATACTTAACATAATTCGAGAATATAATTGTTTTTTTTTAGATAAAAATGTCATTTAAAATGATTCATGTTAATTAATCTGAAACAATGTCCCAAGTTTGTTTTTGATATTAAAAAAATGTTGTATTATTAATTTTATTTATTTCAAGGCAAATATTAAATCAATATAAGAAAAATATCTGGATCAATATAATCAGAAATTATAAAATTATACAATTTATTACTAATTTTTGCATACATAATAAAAATTAAAGCAAAATTGTTCATAGTTTTTTAATGTATTTCAAGATTGATTATCTAAAAGTGAATATCTAACGTTTACTTAGACCATTTTTAAAATTAAACTCCAATAAATGATTTAATGAAATTGTATTAAAAGGTCAAAGACAAGGCCTTTGTTTTTAATCTTATTCTTATACCCGACATTGTTGAAACTTTCTGACCCATCGGCCGTTTTCATAAATTTGATTGCATTATAATCCGATCAATTTTGGTCTAAAATAGACAAGCTTCAGCAGATTACTAAGACATTATATATGAAAACAAGAATTTCCTTATTTCGCTAAATTCAAAGTAAAAGGACTGAGCTATAATTAATGCAAAAGATTTCCATTTCTCTTGCAAAATTAATTTGTTATAACCAAAGCAAATAATAAACTGAAAAAACTATTCGGTTTCATCTATTATGTACTACCTTTTCTTTATTGTGTTCACATTTCAAATTTGACTTTCTATCTTTTATTTTAAAATTCTCATTATGCATAAGATACAACTTTTTTCTTTTGAAAATATAAGAATCCTTATTATTAATATTCATCATTAGTAAACTTTAGTTTTACTTCTGTTTCTAGCAACTTCAAAGTTTCCACTTAAAATGTTTAACTAATTGTTAATTTCTTAAAATGTCTCGCTCTCTCTCTCTCTCTCTCTCTCTCTCTCTCTCTCTCTCTCTCTCTCTCTCTCTCTTTGATTATGAAATTTGGATTTTCGTGTCTTTCGGTACTTTGCGGCTTCACACATTGCATTTCACCTGAAAGATAAACAAAGACAAACACTTGCTATCTCGTTTATTTATGCGAACAAATTTCTTCTCTTGTTACTCTGCGCGTATATATATATATGCATTTCGCGTGTGCAAAAGTGAGCCCGTAAATAATGCGATCGCGTAAACGTGTATCTCTCGGACACCTGTAGCTATATTGATCCGTTGAAGACGGCCTCCAGTTCGCACTTTTTCTTTTCCCCTTTGTCGACTTGCATGCCCACCACTTTATCTCCCTCTTTTTTTTGCGTGCTTCGACTATTTTATCCATCTAGATATCTCCTTTTCAGTCGTTTGTTAGGTCAAATGAAGTCAGTGATAAATTTTGCGGGGTGTTAATTAAGTTGATTTATATCGTTGTTTAAATTTAATTGTTCTTACTTCGATATTTAAGCTGACGTCTTGCCAAATTATACAGCTATGTTTTTGCGATCACTTATTCGCTTCATCATTTAGCCGATCATTCTTCAGCTTTGAATTTTAAACTACCAAAAAAGTTTCTGAAAAACTACGAAAGAAAAATTATTTTACTTTTTAAAATTATATTATTTTTTGTTTTCGTTGTATAATTGTCACCTTAAAGTGATATATCAGTCGATTTCAGGATGTCCCTCTCACTCACATACAAACTCCAATAGTTCTGTCTCTTTCCCACTTATATGACTGATATATCGCCTTAACCTTTTCAGACCTGGCGTTCATTGTAATGGATTAAATTTTTACAATTTTTTTATCCGCTTAATGTATATATTTTGTATTTTTAATAAGTAATGTCATAAAGGGTTCATAAACTATTAGAATTTTTTTTCTTTTAAAAAAATGTTGATATTTTTAGTAAAAAAACTATAGTAAGATAATATACAAACAGTTTTATGGTTTTGTACAAAACGTTCTCATTTTACTTGATATTTTTATGATTTAATAACATTAAGTACGTAGAAAACCTCAAAAAAATTTTGTTAGGAAAAAAATCCCTATAAAACCATAGAAACAATAAAATTCTATTTTTTCTCCACCTCGTAGTTTTTTATGGGGTGGAGACGTTTTTTTTGAACATTTGAATATTCAGTAAAGCCGCATGTAGTTTAATAAAATGCAAAAAAGGATTATTTTTCATGGCTCCCTGGATTTCTAGTCTAAAAGGGTTAAAAATTGAACTTCATTAAAATTTTACTTTAATAAAATAGATTTTAAAAAAATTGATTTTATTTTCGTAAGATTAAGAAAAAGAGACTAAGTTAATCTTTTATTTCATTTTATTCCTTTAATTTCAATCAAATTCATGTTATTACTTTTATACTGACATTTCAATTAATCGATTTTCATTTGTACGTTGAAAACTAATGGTGACTGCATTAATATTCTGGCCTTGATTTGATGTTGGTTTAACCCCGATTTAACTTCCAACCAATAAACAGAGAACAAAAGTGATTCTCTTTTTGTCCTTTCACGACATTCTAATAATATTAGAACATGCTTATTTAATATTATTAATATATAAACAAAAAAGTATTTAGTAATTTTATTAGCAAGCAAATATAAACAGAATTTTTGATTGTTGAATTGTGTATAATAATTTAAAGCAGTATTTTCACTGACTTAATTTGATTCAATTGATTTTTGCAAATAGATTTTTTTTTTCATAAAATTAGTCTCTGGTAATGATGTTTAAATAACGTATACTAATAATTATGCCAATTCAACCAAGTCACAGTCATTGGTTTTGAGATTGATGCTATTATATTTCAAATTAACTAAAACCATTTTGTTCAATGCAAATAAATTTGCTAGCTTCACTGAGCCCAATAATTAACTTTTCATCGGTATTTTCTGTCTGCTTATTCTCAAAATATTGTTAATATTTTTATTAATTGAATGTAATTATAAAATTTTAAAATTACTTTAAATTTGTGCTCAAAACTTTATTTCACTAAACTACCGCAATTTATTGTGCTTCCACTATTTTACATTTCCATAGGTGCATTATTACGCGAAATACGAAACAGGTTGTAAGTGAATACAATATGAGTAGGAGTATCAAAATGATACGTGCGCAAGACTGAAGTACATTTTATGTATATATATTTGTTGCACTTATTTTTTACCGTGTCGAGAAACCGAGACCTATTGAGGCAAATTATGTTTTGTGTAAAATGATTTTTAAAAAAGGTACATAACAACGAGCAATGTAATAATTATATTAAACAGGAAATCGATAAAGTGATTACTTTTTTTAATAATAACATGGCTGCCTTCAGTAAGTTTTCCGAATAAAAGAAAATAAAACAACTAGAATTTTCTTTTTATTTTTTCTCGAAGTATTTCTCGGCAAAAGGAAAACTGTTATTCAACGAAATTGAGTGCAAGAGAACTTTGCTTGTTACCTTTTATTCCATCCGACAAGCAAAAATACATGTGTCTAATTTCAAAATATATTATTAAATAAGACAATTATCTTTATTTAATACTGATTTAATAATAATTATAGTAAAAATAATAGTTGAATAATATATATATATACCATTGATGTTAAAATTATAAAAAATATTTATACAATAATTACAATGTATATTTTGCAATACAAAATTATTATTATTATTATTATATTATATTTACTCAGAAAGTATTATATTATATATTATTTAATATAAAATAAGTGATATTACTGCGTCATTTATGATTGCGACATAATTTCGTGAAAAAACGTGACTATTATGTAAAAGATTCACGTTAATAATCATGATTGACTGAAGTGAAAAAAATAGTAAAGTAATAACATTTTTTACATTTTGTTATCTTTTTTGTTTGAGAAGAAATTTAATAATTATTTGCTATTAACTATAGGCTACTTTTGATAAATTAACTGTAGATCGTCGAAACGTGAAATTATGTTAATTTTTCATATTGTTTTCTATCGTAACAGAGCTGAAATTGATTAAATGAAACTGTGCCAAATGAAATTGTGCCAAATGAAATTGTATCAGACAACAATACGAACTGATACGCAGTTTTGCTGAATTAAGATTACTTGATATATTTAATTTAACAATAGTTGGAACAGGTTTGATTGGATTTATTTTATTCTACTGTTAATTATGATTATTCAAACATGAATTTTAACGAAATTTTTTGCACAAAATTCTTCAATAATAGTATTTAAAGTATTTTTACAAACAAATAGCGACACAATAAATTTGTAAATAAATTTTACAATAAGCTGAAAAATTGATTTATTTAAATGGATAAATAAAATTGTGATGCTCTTTATTAATTGTAATGTATTTGCGAAATTGAAAAAAAATGAAGAAAGTTGTTTAAATTAAATTTTACGATAATATATAAGATCACTTAAAAATTATTTTTTCCTCGAATTATGCAGTTTATAATTACAGATAAACTGCTGTCTTCATTTATAGTGCATTTCATTTAATACGACATAGATTCACATATTTATAATTTCAGAGAATAAAGTTCAAGATTTCGATACTTTTCTTCTTCGAATGATATTTTATTAATCTAAATACCTTTTTCGGTGTAGGTTAACTTGAAAATCAATACTTTATCTATATACGTTACAATATGTAAAGTAAATGTAATATACATTTTTTTTACTTTTTTCAGTGTTACAAGTCTCTTTATGTGTAAGTGGAGTTGAAGGAATTTTTTTAAACAAATAAGACTTTGAAAGACATGTGTTCGAAAATTTATTGAAATGGTACATTTACGTTGCTATTTTTTTTTTTTTCAAAAAAACGTTGCTTTTTATAAAATCACTTTTTATAATGCCATTCATTATTCTCAATATTGTTAATTCTTGATAATATTTTATTTAAAAATTAATTTTAATCGGCTACTTTAAATTTCATTTTTCAATTTAATATAATATTACATAAAATTTCTCATAATTGAAGAATGCTTTTTCTATCATTGTTTCATTTTCATTTTTCCTTAATTTGCACATTATTACTATTATCAAAATTTTACTACTCTCCATTTTTGAATTTCAATTGTTTCTTTTCACATATCATCGCATTTTGCTTCATTTTCATCTAATCATCGCCAAATTACCATCATCATTACGTCGCCGTTATTTCATTATTTGCAATCAATAATTCGAGTTCCATTGCCTTTATTTGATTATTTTCATATAATCCATTTATGATAAAATTTCCAAAACAACGAGGTATTGAAAAAAAACTCGCAGTGTCGCTGTTCGTCACTCCCTCCGGTGATCGATTTCGTTCCAGAACGAGGGTTCTTATTATTCAGCGAACTGCGAGTATTGTTTTACTTTCCTTTCTTTTTGCGTCTTGTTCTTATCTCTTTTTGTTACAGCGGATTAAATTCACCGCGTAAACTTCTAATGCACAAATGTAGGTAAATTGATAAATGTCCTTGTTGAAGGGCCACACAGAGGAAAATAAACTCGGCTTCGCTCTTCTGATCAATAGCTACAGGTGGCAGCCATTTCGTAACGGAGCAAAGCTATATCGTTCTTCAGCCCGTTTTATTATCATTTTTTGTTCAACCCAAGGCTACTAAATTGCGGCTAAACAAAAATTCTCACTGCCATCAATGTCAGTCTTTTATTTTTTGTTTTCAATCACCATCTCTTAATTGTTTTAATTATTTTAATTAAAAAGTGTACTTATTTTCAATTCAAATTGTTTTAAGCAATTCGGCAATGTAATATACATAGTTAATGGTATTGTTGTTACAACAAAATAGCTGCTCATTGTTTTTTTAATTTTTTGTTTTCACTCGTAGAATTGTCTTTTAGAACAAAAGATTGTACACAGTCGCAGTTTCAACCTATCCTTCCTCTTTAATTTAAACGAACGTACATAAGCAGTACCTCGTGTATGTATCACTGATAATGAAATGTAATTTGTATTTAACATATGTCTGTGGGTTAATATTGGAGAAAGTTTTTTGATTAAAAAGAAGAAGAATGTTAAAAAGTTTTGCTTATTTTTGAGACAGATTGTATATGTAAACTTTTCTGATCTAAAAATTATATTGATAATAACTTTCAATATTTTTTAAAATTTTACTAATTATAATAAAAACAACAAAAAGTCGTACATTAAGAATTATGTTGAAATTTGGCATATTTGAGGATGAAATATATACGATGATTCTCACAAAATTTTATCGACATTTGCTGTAAAGATGCTGAGAAAGAGAATTTTGAAAATCCATGTCTTAAGCATTGCTTTTGTACGTTATTTGACATTAAAAATAAAAAATTTAATACAAATCAATTGAATTGAGTTCTGCACGTTAAATTCTAATTTATGGCTTTTTTTGTAAATAAAATTTCAATTTGCTGTAGGTATATGAATAAATTTGAAGAAAAATTTAATTTCCATGATATACTGTTATGTTGACAATTTTAGTTTTAATAACTTATAACAAGAGTGGATACAAATTATTTAGTAGAGAGATTGTTCACTATTAAATTATAAAACTTCATTTTAATTTTCTTACAGTTGATTTGCCCTGAAAAATTTTAATACAATTTCAAATTACATTATGAATTGTTTATAAATCAAATTACTTGTAAAATGATTTAACATTGAAATCCAATATCTCTTGCTTCATACCAAGTTTTATTTATTAAGCATATTAAATAATTTTAAAATTGAAATGTTTTAAAAAAAGATCAAAATAAAAATAAAGTACTATAAACACTAAAATATATATAAATAATTTAAATAAATGCCATATCTGATCAATTTGGAGTATAAATATTATCGCAAAATACATAATTACTATTAATAATTGATACCGCTTTAACTGATGCAGTAGAATTTGTGAAGTTAACCTAAATTCGTAATTTAATTATTCACTACGATTCATGCTTGAATGTATAATTTCATTTATAATTATTTTCAATCACATTTTAAATATAACTATGTGATTAATATAATTGTACAATAAATACATGCTGAGAAACATTATAGTCAATTGAAGTTATTTCAAACTTCGACATATGAATATTAAAAAAATCATCAAATTACTAAATTAAATTTAATTCGGACAAAATAAATATTTCAAAGTAAGTTCAAATCGCTTTCTACTTTAGTACATAATAAAATAAATTTAAACATTTTTTCAAGATAAATTTGCTTCTAGATTTTTCTTGAAAACATAACTCAA